>QYAP01000715.1:0-33084 GCA_003988905.1 Hymenotorrendiella dingleyae
ACTTCTCACATTTTGGTAGCATCTTCACCAAATTCATGAAAGCCTTTTTAAACAACGACTATCACCACCATAGAACATGGTGTCTTGAGGATATACTTTACACTCTACGGATTGGGGTGAGTCTTCATGGGACCCACCCCAGAACTCTGGTGCTTGCTGCCTTCGAAGTCGTTGGATAGGGTCGTGCAGTTTCGTCGGCACCCGTAGAACGCCACAACATAGCCACATCTGAGCAGCACTTAGAGATAATTGGTTTTCTATCGGCACCTTATGATATTCCTAACCACCACCTTTTTTAATTTAGAAAAATAGAGAAGTGTCCCAATAATTATAATTAATTAAGGCAATATATGCTATTCTTTTAAAAGGTTTGTATGGCGTTAGAATCAGGAAGGGTTTTGGCGCATAACTCGCAGGGGGGTTTGATAAGCGAGGATGCGAGTGAGTGATATGGTTGGAGGATGCGGCCTTGGCGTGCATAGAGCCCTGTTCTAGGGCGCTCGACCCCCCAGATAGTCCGTGTTGACTACGGGCGCCGACGAAACTGCACGACCCTATCCAATGACTCCCTGCCTTCGAGAGGTGAAGGCACCGAAGATACCTAGGTAGGGCTTTCAGTGAGGAGAGAAGTATCAGAGCACAGCTGGTCGGCCTCCACGGCATTGGCCTCCGGAGGACCAGCGGAGCGTCACCACCATCCTTCTTTGTTTTTCATGGGGGCAACCCCCAAACCCCCGTAGCTCGCTGCGCTCGAAAGTCGAAAGTGAAGATATCTCTAGTGAGTTCCTGGAGCGTAGCTAGGACAGCTCCAAGGCAGGAGGAGCGGCTACACCTCACCATGTATCACGTGTCTGTTCATGGCAAGATGTAAGCCCTATCCTGCCCTGCCCAGTTCGGACCAGCACAGAAGTGCTTTCTTGTTACGTTGGTTAGAGATTAGCGACTGGCCTACTGGAAATAGTTTCGCAGCTCGTGCGGTTCTTAGGACTAGGTCCAGGCCTACTCGCTCATCTCATCCCATCTTCTGCCAACCGTTGCGAAGAAGGCCAAACTCTCAGCACAGACGGGATTCTTGAGACGCAACAGTTAGATTTCCGACTCGGGGCTGTGTTGTTTGGCAGCGGCAAAGTCATTAACATCAGGATTGGCAACTGTTTACAATGCTTGGGAAAGAGCCCCAAACATAGCAATACAGCAGTGTTGGTTTTCCTGGACAACTGCTCAGGAAAAGTGCTGCAGAGAATGGTCCCAATTGTCCAACTTTCATCACGGTATCAAAATCAGCATCGCAGATTCAGCCTCTAGAATTACTCGAGTACACAATACACCTTCACAGGCGTCCTTTGCGAGGGGATCCATTTTACCTTTGTTGCATATCATCTTTCTTTAGTCATTTCGCAAGTTATCTGAGATGGTTTGCATGCGCGATAAATTATATTTCCTTATTACCCTAAACTCCCGGTCATCATTGCTGCGGTTGTCAAGTATCGTCTGTTGCCAAGCTGGGTATTTTCCGTTGTCCAAATGCCCCCACCAACCCCCCTTTCCAAAGCAAAATCCTTTCTCGCAACCTCAGTCCTGCATATCACCACATTCCTGCGTCTGCCTCTACCAGACAATGCAGCCAAGCAGATCATGCAATTATGAAGTCGGCCAACGAATACCGAAAACAACACTTCCCTCGTTGGCTCTTGCTACATTCTGCTGTCCACGAGGACGTATGCCTAAAAGCCACGAAAATGGGATGTCGACTTGGCTGTGGCTAAACGACACCGTTGTATCACAGTGGTCCAAGCCTATCAAACCTACGGTTCCACCGCAGCTCGGGATCCTGCTGTATTCAAGTTGACCACTGTGTCGGGACTTTCAACCTCGAGCTGGAGGCTACTCTCCTCCTCAACATCAGCAGTCCTCCCTTCGTCATGAACAACAACTTCATCCAATGGTCGTGCTTTCAACCTCGAATCAACTTTCTCAACTTCCATCGCAAGTCCTCGAATACCAGCAACCACAACATCCGTCCGTTCCCACGGAACCAAGCCCGAATGACCTCCTACACGTTGAGCGTACAACACATCGTGAGCTCCCCGTGTCCACGCGGGACATATATAGCTGCCATCACCAGCACCATCCACACCAAAAACCGTAACCGCAACTCTCGTTCTCGTTCTCGCCGTTGCCCTCCTCATCGGTAAAATTTCCTTCACGGCTGCGGCCAAGAATCTCGCACCTGCTTCAGGACCAGGAAGCCAGGCCAGGTTGGTAACATCGATGATCTCGGTAGGACTCAACTCGTGATGAGGGCTTCTCTTCCGCAATGCGCTACACACCACGCTCAGGAATCCAACGGGGGAGTCACAGAGGGCGTAGGATAGTGTGTTTGGTTCTCTCAGCCCTACCACACCCATAGTACTAGCGCCGTATCGATGGCGTCCTCCTACCCCTAACTCAGATCGACTTTCCGCTCCCTTCTTGCTTCCTCTGAGCCTACTCTCACAAGCTTTCAACGCTTTCCAATCATCCGCCGTATACCCCCAAATCTCCGCATGGAAAAACTTCGCCACCTTCCACTTCAACCACAAAACCGGCTCTTTTCCTAAATTCGGCACTTCTGTAACTGGCTCAAGCAGATGCACACCCAAGCAGTTCTCAGGAAACAACTCCCCCACCAACCTCGGTAGATTATAATCCACCACCCCCATCATCCCCCTTCCACTCCCCGTCCCACTCGCAAGATAAAACTCATACCCCAGTCTCCTCATCAACCCATCAAACAGTGTAGCCGTATCCTCCAACACCTTCCCCTCTGCTGCAAACGCATCGCTAAATCCCAATCCCGGGATCGAGGGACAGACGATGTGGAATGGAGGGTCTGTCAAGGGCGCGAATAAGGGCGTGAGTGAGAGGTCTGTTAGGGGGAAGCTGGGGATGAGGAGGAGCGGGATGGCGTTGGGGTGAGGCGAGGGGAGGTGGATGAAGTGGATGCGGAGGGAGGCGGGGTGTGGGGGAGAGGTTGGAAGGCGGAAGGTCGTGCGGTATTGGGGGAGGCTTGCGTTGAGGTGGGATTCTTGATGTCGCCAAGAGTAAGATTCGAGCCTTTCATGTCAGCTATAATCATTCTCGCAGTAAGTCTCCCATGTTCATAGCCTTGGCCTGGAAAGACAAAAGCAACCCACTCACCAGAAATCAATCAACGGCTCAATCTCCCTCTTCGGCGTCCCGTACTCCCCTTCTCTCTCTACAGGCAAAAGCAATTCATGCGGTAACCGCGTTAACTCTAGTTTCTTCTTCGTGAGCGTCAGATACTTGGTCGATACCTACAGCTGCTTGTTAGTTATCCCATCCACAAACCTATAAATTCGAGGGAGTTGGGGGGCACAAACGTGGATTTTATATGGTTTTACACTCTCATCAACATTTCCCAACATCGAAGAGAGAAGTGTCGAATCACCAAGAGGACTTATACTCGGACTGACTGCTGTCTCGACACTAAAAGTCGTGATTTCTGGAGGAGAAGGGAGGAGTTGGTCTGCGCTGGTCGGTTCGTCCATGTTGTGTTTCGTGTTTCGTAGTTTGGTTTGGTGAGAGCGGTAAGTCTTTTGCGGTGTGGGTGGTTTGTGTGTGTGTTAAGTTCCAGATCGCAGTGAACGTCCAAAGCAAATCCAGTTCAAACTCCCGTCTTAAACACCCAATCCAAATCCGAATTATTCACTTCAGTCCTATCAGCCCTATCACCTGGGTATAATGGTGTTTCAAAAGAGTAAGTGAATGCGCTACTTACACATCCAGCAATACAATCCAAAATTTTAAATGTAAAATCGCCAAACCAAACAATAGAGAAGTTCAAATTTGCGCGCCCTTGAAATTTAAATTTATTTCTTTACTCCTTGTTGTACCTGAGTCTGACACCCCTTACATATATCTCCCTCCCCCTCCCCTCCTTCAACCTTACGCCACACCTCCCCATCCCTCCAGGGCTATCAAACCCATCCAATCACACCTCTCCATTCCAACCTGCATATCAGCCACACTGTGGCGAACATGCATATGGGAATCAAGAAAAAGTGGGAAATATTAGCTGAATCGAATATCAATTTCCTATTTAGCCATGTGAATTGTAAAACACGCGTGGCCTGGAAGCAAGAACCAAGGTCGTGCTCTAAGTGTGGCGGTGTAAAGATATTCGCCTCATCCTAAAGTTCTAGATTCCCTCCATATTTGAATCCTCATAACCACTTTAAACCCCTCCTCAACTAATTGGATAACCCTGATAATATATGGTTTATTCCTCATCTACTCGTAGGAGGTGAGATGGAGTTTTGTGGGGAGGGAGGTGAGAGACCTCATTCATACAGTGCTTAGTCAGCAAAGCGCAACACCACAACACCAACCTCGTCCTCTTCATCGAATGGCCATCTCATATCGTGGCCCGACCGACATCATCGCACAGGCTGGAAAAGGCGAAGGGCTAGGGCTAGGTTATACTTCGGAAGATGGTCGCCTTCCGGGTGTGTGTGGGGTACAAGTACGTACAGAATCCAATTCCATCGCCATCTTCCTTCTTCGCGTTTCCTCCCGCCTGCAAACATTCTAACACGCCTATCTAGGGTAGTCCCTCTTCCGACGTAACGCTCGTTATTCAAGCTCGAAATTCTGTACTTCGCATCACCAACAATGTCTTCATCTTCTTCGTCTGCATCAAGGCTCGTCGACCTTGCGCCAGAGATTCTAGCATCGATCGTCTCCCGGCTGGCAAATGGCGATATCAAACGACTTCGATTGACCTGCCGCCACATTTATTTACATTCTTCCCTCCGCTTCGACCGCGTGTTTTTGTCTTCCAATCCGCGCAATGTAGAAGTCTGTCGGGCCATTGCGGACCACGACGCGTTCCGTCGTGGCGTCGTGGCGTCGTGGCGTCGTGGAGCTGATCTGGGATGATGCCTTGTTGGCCAAAAAGATCGTAGAGGACGAAGTGGACGAAGAAATGCTGGAGCTGGCGGGGGAGGACGAGGACGAGGGGTGTCCTGCATGGTTTGCTAGGGCTTGCCGATTCAATCTTGAGGATCTGGAAGAAGACGACCCTTTCTTGCAAACGGCCATGACTAAATCTGCGTCATGGAACTACTACCGCCAACTTTTACAGCAGCAGGACGAAGTGCTAGCATCGGAGGCCGATGTCATGGCCTTGAGGCACGCCCTGAAGCGCTTCCCATCGCTACGAAAAATCACCATCACCTGTGCTGCCCATGGTTTTCTGGGAACACCGCTCTATCGCACGCCCATGATCCGCTCTTTTCCACGCGGTTTCAACTATCCCATTCCTCGCGGCTGGCCGATGCAAGGCTACGATTGCATTCCCTATTTCCTACCTCCATGGGACGATGTGGCAGCAAAGGGCCAGTGGCGCGGCTTTTGCATTCTTGTACGCGAGCTTGCTGGGAAGAAGGATCACCACGTCACAGAGCTATTCGTAGATGTGAAGAATCTCGGCACCGGTTTGAACTGCCGAATCTTCGACAAGCCATGTGAAGAATATGATAATTTGGTTGACCTCCTTCGACGACCCGGCTTCAGCCACCTCAACTTGGATCTCCTTGCTGATGGACAGCACTACAAGGAATGGTGTTCCTGTCGCAGTGTCCACTTGAAACATGCCCTGGCTACGGCAACAGATTTACGATATATTGGCCTTCGGACAGAGCTTGATGTTGAACAGATGAGTATGGCAGCGGAGGCACACTCACCAGACTGGATTCCGCTGCGGGAAATCTTCCCCATTGACATGTGGCAAAATCTTCAACATTTTGGTCTCTTGGGATTTCTCGTGAGGTCAGAAGATTTGCTCTCCCTGCTCGCAGCACTCCCAAAAACACTGCGGTCAGTGGAGCTCAGCTTCTTGAAGTTCGCGGGCAATGGAAATTACCGCCAGCTGCTGGCCGAGCTCCGCGATACCCTGCCCTGGCCGAACTGCGCGGTAAAAGAAAGGCCCAGGCTCATCTTACACGTCGAGGTGGCGAACGAGATATGGCCTAGCCGCTATGTCTGTGTGGATGAGGCGGCCAACGATTTTATCTACGCCTCTGGAGAAAATCCATTCAGGATCCGGAATGGCAATCAGCTGTGTGCCTCTATAGGTTATCGAGATCCTCTGATACCTTCGATGCGGGAGTATTGAATAGTTATGCCAAGATGCACGTAAGGCATGGAAACGTAGGACAAAATGAAAAGAGCTTGAAGGCTTCGCCAAATCCACGGTGTTCATTTTGCAAGAGATCCTAGGGCAATTATGACAATGCAATATACGGAGATGTTTAAGTAATCGTAGAAAGTGACTGAAAGTCTGCAAGGCACTCGACCCTTGAATCAGACTGGCCCGCTGACTCATGGCTTGGGCTTCAGCAGCTTTGGGAAAGGGGACCGGGAGCACGATGGATGGGCACAGTGGTACAGAAACATCCTCCCTCACTAAAGCATCCAAATACTAAACATGTCCAGAGAATACATTGAACCACCAATCAAATATATACAAGAATACCATTAAACTGGTGCAACGCAAACCTTCATCAAATAGACAAAGAAAACCAGATATGTTGTCCAACAGCGACCGTACATCCACCGCGCTATGAGGAAACCCCAACACACACGTACACGTCCAATTCTAGGTACAGACAGCTGGTGCCAACTGCTGGATTCCAGGAGTAGAAATCATCAAGGCTTATTGAATACGCGTCGGCGATGTTTTGGCAATTGTCATTTGTCATAACTTCATAGAAAACATCGCAATTAGATACCATTCCTGTCTGAACAGGAGAAGGTGTCGAGATGCCTGTGGCAGCAGACGTTGTTGTTGACGTCGGCGCAGCTGTAGTGATGGTGTTACTAGAGCTAGAAGCCACGACACAAACGTACTCGTCAAGCTCGAGGTATAGACAGCTGGTACCGACAGCTGGATTCCACGCATAGAAGTCGTCAAGACTGATTGTATACGCGTCGGCGATTTTTTGGCAGTTGTCGTTTGCCACAACCTCATAGAAGAGGTCGCAGTCCGATACAATGCCTGTCTGTACAGCCGAGGGTGTTGATACCGCCGTGCCAGTTTGGATCGAGGATGGGGTGGATACATTATCGCCTGTTCCTGTGGCCGTAAAGGTAGAGTTGGAGTCATATGCATCATAGGTTAAAGGTGGCTGACCGTCTGGATCTGTTGATACACAATAGTACGTTCCTGCAACTAGACCGGTACAGCTCGCACCTACGGTCGGATTCCACTCGTAGAATTGAGCAATGTCGGGAGTGAGGAGTGCGAGAAGGCTTGTGCAGGTGGAGTTCACAGGTGGTTGGTACCACTCCGTGCGGCACGTGGTGTAGGAGTGACAACGCGGTGGTTGGTGCTAGGTAAGTTTCTCTCGTCAGCGAACATACTTTGGTGTGGTAAAGAGTTCACTTACCACTTTACTTCGACCAATAGTGGAAGATCTGTGGCTGTGCAAACTTCGGTCGACATCTCGGTGCTCACCGAGATGCTGCGCGAGAATTTAGGCTATGCCCTGCGGCCTCCTGCAACCTCCTGGCCCCTGTAGATATTGGACCACAGTATTGTTTCTTCAAGTCTTTGGGCCCCTCTTGCCATTGATCGGCCACTTTTTGGTTATGAGGTTCAAAGTAATACTATATTCAAGAAGTGTAAAAATCGCGTCTCATCGGAATTGGGGATGTGCGCCCACAAGGGCCCTTTCTTTCATCTTGTTTAGACATCCGTTTGTAAAGATACCAGAAGTCTCACACTTCCAATATCTTTTGGAGTAATTGAGGCTAAAAGCACAATTCCCAGTGGTTGCGCAGCCTACTTCACTTGTAAAAACAATGGATGGCATGCGTAGGAATTCGGGGGGTGTGGCTGTGCATACCCTTGCCCAAACTGGAGCTCGCCCAGACTAGCACCGATATCTTTACCTTTAAAGAGCTAAGGGGACTTGATTGTCACTGCGGTGCCATTTTGGGTCGTAAATTGAACTCTTCAAAAATTTTGTACAATCATAAACCGCCGCAGGATCAAAGTCAATCAAGATGTGCTACATGGTTGTCGAAAGGTATTCCATATGTCAATGTGTATACTACAAACATAGCGTGGATATGTGCGCAGCATATAACCGGCCTAAACATCCGATTGTTGAAAGAACAGTTTTAGTTGGTTACGCGTGCATTGCACATAGCAATGTACAACTTTATCAGGCACGATCTGGGAGAAACGCGCCAGCTATATCCGGGACTTCGTCAGGAGCGGCAGTTTCCAGGGCTTCAGGGGTTCTTCCAAGAGGATCAAGAGACGCACAGCGGATATTGAGCTCCACAAATAGCCACAGGGAGATAAGTGAAAGTCGGGATCATGAAGATGATAAGGATGTGACTGTGGAAGAATCCGGAAGTGAAATGGGCACCATGACCGATAGAGGTTCAGCAAGTGAGGCGGCTTCGCTAGCAAGCTCTGTCAGTTCTTGGTGTGATGACCAGTCTGGAACGGCTTTTCCAGCTAATAGCAGTGGCAATCTAATCACTTCTGGAAAACAAGATATCCCCCCTAATGGGGTTATGGAGACGGAGAAAGAGAATCGAAAACTGAGGTTGGAAGGTTTCAGAGAACGATTATTACATCCTGGGGCTTACTTCGGCAAACTGAAGGAACTCGAACACACGATATGGGAGAATTCCTCGCTGGAATTTTACAAAGAAGAATTATGGAATCCGGATGACACAATCACATCTGATAACCTTATTAGCCCCCGCCTACCTATCTTTTCGGACGATTGCTTCGATCTTCTCAATTCTGTGTCAGGATCCATTGGATGGCTCGACTACAAATGCATTCTTCCCCTCTCGAAACTCGAAAACACTTGTCCCAAGTCTTTCGGTTTGCTTCGGACCATTCAAGCTGCAAAAGTCATCGCTATCAAGGCATACTTGAATTTCAAGAGATTACAGCAAGCAGGCTTCGCCAGCACATATATCAGTTTGGCAGTCATTCATGACGATAGAGCAGAAGTCGCTAAACTTCATTGCGTCCGAGAAGAGGAGTTTCTATCAGTGGCTGAACATATTAACCATATTATGAACAAATGTTGGCTGCTGCTTTCGCAAAATCGGATCGACGCCCATAACACAGATACATATGCTTTGGTCTCCGAATGCCTCGACGAGATTTTCGACAAACAGCTTCGTAATTTCTGTCGAAATCTTTTCCCATTTGAGTTTGGAACAGAGGAACCTGGAAACCCGGCAGCAATCACAATTCTGCTCTTAGTGCAGCTCTTGAACCTTGCTGTTGTCAGTTATGCAGGAGCACATCTCAATAACTTTGTACGGGACTTTGTTGGTGTGGACTCGGCGATTGACCTTGTTGCACCTTTTACCGACCTTCGAAAAGGTGCTAGGTCGTCTATAATACTTCAACAATCATCCCTACGCTGTTTAGACAAATTTCAATATGGGAAGCCAATATGGGTCTTTACATCTGATTCTTGGAGATCTTGCGGTCCGTTATACCTCTCTACACCTATCGATGCCCTCGCCGATATCTGGGGACCATTGTGGAAAGCCAAAGATCCAACAAATCCTACTTCAAGCAAAGCTTACATGGTAGGTGGTGGTGCTATCATACCTTGGAAACACTATATCACACAAGCACCCTCGTTAATGAACGAAACATTTTGCCATTGGATTTCTCAGGCAGAATGGGAGGACGAGGATATCGATATCTCGTCATACGATCCTACAATATCGCTTATAGAAGGACAAATTCTGCTGATTGGAGCCATCGACCTAGGGATAAATACTCTAATAATCAACCCAAAATGTAGCCTCACAATGGGGTCTGTCCGAAAGACACTTCGGGATGGCGATCGGTTGCGATGTCTGGGGACAACTCGGTCCTTCTTTTTCAATGATGCCACTGAGTTTCAACTTCAACTTGGATACAGCGGCGTCAATGCCGCGGCATCGAAAACCTACAAGCGAGCACCTGGGCAGCCACTGAAAGATGTTTTAGTCGAGCTTTGGACTATGGAGCCAGATATAAGAGATCCAGCACTCCTGGATGATATGTATGGTATCGAGGTCTCTCTTTGCACTTATAATACCCAGCGTATTACTCTTGCCAGACTACTGGGGCTCAGCTGTATGCGATCGCACCTCCGGAACTTCGACTGGACTGACCCAAAATACGAATCTCTCTACTATCAAACATTGAAAGAGCCATCTCTAAGGGCTTCAGAATACAGAGCGGACTCCAAATTTCGAGAAGTATTTGGCCGAGCCGTGCAGCTCTGTCTGAAAACACTTAAAAAATCGGGTGTTGACAGGAAGGAAAATCTACTTGTCTTTCTTTCCTCGCCCTGTAGTGTAACGCCTGAAATTGCCACACTGGTACCAAGCGAACACAGCTGGATTGGACTTCTCTCGGACTCCGCTACGATTTGTACAATGGCGGCTGCCGCAGATGTTTGTCTAGAATTCAAACATCATTTCGGTGCCAAATGCGGGGGATTCGGTAGATCGGTCTTCAGAACAGCCATCGAAATCAACGAGATATCAATCAAACTTCCCATATCTAAGAAAGCCACACATTCGATTTCTTTGCACTCGTGGAGTGTACGATGGGATGTTTCGCAACTGAAGCTCGGGACACGGATTTCCCTCGGGGAAATTGGGGATTTAGCTGTGATACAGAAATTGGAAGATGATACATTGTTACTGGATCGTCAAGCTTTCCACCCGGTCGTGTCAAAATTCAGAGGCATTCTGCATAAAGAGATGCCACATCGAGAGTTTACGGAAGTCGTGAAAGGCGAGGAAATGGAGGGTGTCAGACCTGTGCCAGTATTCGTAATTGCAAAGAGGTCTTGCGTTGGAAGGGTACCTGAAATCAAAGTCAGCAGCTTGATGGCAATAGAAGGGCTCGTAATCGAGCAGTAAAGGAACTAGAATTTCCAGGCAAACTTCAAAACACATAGTTAGAACTTAGACTGTTGTATACTGTATATATTGAACTGTTATTTACCCATCTACCCCTAACACTTTTTTATTTACCTATAAATCTACCCCTAAAGTCTCCGATTTCTTACCCATTCACCTTCGTTTTTAATTCGTATTTTAATCGCGATTCCGCATTCAATTTCAAACTAACTCATATTATTATGTGGTCTGTGATCTAAAAAATAAAATTTCGACTTAACATTGACTTGATATTCGTCCTGCTTCACTCTCATCCTGGCCAATAAGATTCCAAGGTCATCAGAAGAGGAAGGCAGGGTTTCAAGTCCCCTGTCTTGCATTGTAATCTAAAACATTGCGTATAAATTCGGCGAGTAGAAAGACGTATAAGAGGCTGTGTTGACAATATGAGGTTGCATAGCCACAGACTTTGCTTAAGCGTCGCATCAGGGAGGCGAATCACATGCTGTTAGATCACGTGCTTACGGTCCAAAATCGCCCGTCAAGCTTGAGGTTGGACGGCCAGTATTGCATCGATAGTTTCAGTGGTCAATTCATTTACAGTTGAAACTAATGGATCATACTGACGACGAGGGGCTGTTCCCTTTTTTTTTTTGGGAAATCCCACGTCAGTAGCTCTCCAATTTCTGCAATGACAACTTCGACCACTGATACCAGCGTATTCATCCTTGTTTGAGGTCGCATAATCTGTTATATTTTAATCCGAGCAACACTTTTTTCTTCTCTTGACGTTATCGCTAAGGTTAGGAATCTAATTTAAGAAAAGATAGCGTACGAGTACGGTACTAGCTCCACAATTCAACCAATTTGCGGCAATAAGCGCTTTTGCTACAAGCTTTGTCAAAATATTTTTTGTCTACGCACCATAAAAGGCAACCAGTTGCTAGAGTTTCTATTAAGAGGTTTATAGAACTATTGTTAGGTGCTTGGCGAGTAATTTCTGAGTGATTGAATATGTTTGGGATTGCTTTTGCGATATGCTTCAACCATCTAGGTCACTTTGACGAGTAGCTACAGTCCGTGAACTGTCAAAGTGAGTAACAGGGCAAGGTGACTTCGTGGAAAGTTGAATAGCGGTCGATGTTAGGGTAGGGACTAAAGAATGTAAATATGACACGAGAGTAAAGAAACCAGCCGAGTTTGAGTACAATAGCAATTAATATGAATTGAGCTCGAAGATTATCGCAAACCGAGACGTAAACACCAAAATTATGTCGGACTTTCACAAACGAAACATCAACAACATCACAGTCGCGAGAAATGATGAGAAAAAGGACTTATTGCTTTCTTTCGTGTAAGCATGATGCACAAGCAATGATAGAGAAGGGACTCTTCTTATTCTTAAATATAGGTCTATCCAACCTTCAATGGGCATATAAGCTAATAACTTCCATTTCATATACACCTTTGTTTCACCACAAGCGCCCATGGTACAAAACCACACGCATATAACTCTTCAGCGCCCACCATTCCCCCGGGTCCGGCCCCCCTAGGTCTCTCACCAGCGATCTCCAAATAATCACCGCCGATTCCTTCAATGACGGACGTTGAAGCACGCCTATATCATTTAAAACCGAGCATAAAAGCCTTCCTGCAATATAAACACACACTGCCGCGATCCCGCAGTGAAGAATGGAGTCGAGAACGTTGAGAACTTCCTGGCTTGGTAGGAGTTGGCGACGATGGTATTGTGCTTCGAAGGTTTGTCGGAGGGTTTGGAACTATTAAAGAGTAAGATAAAGTTCTATAGGGAGGATGAATAGCATAGATGTTACTAACAGCTCTGTTTACGGCCCGATCTCTGTCCATAAAAAATGGACGGATTCTTGCATTGAAATACATTTGGATAGGCATCTTGAAAGTTTTCTTGCCTTCGTTTTGGCGGTTTGGCGTCTGGAAATATTTTACCAAGAGGCGAATTGGAGGATGAGAGCACGAATAGAAAGAAGAATATCTGCGCAAGATGTTTGCGTTAAATAAGATTATACGTCGTGCCAAAACGGGAACTAATGGTTCGTCGGATTTGGCTCGGGTTGGTAGTGAGGCCGGACCTTGACTAAAAAGCCCTAAAATAATTATTCCCACAAAACATATTGCCACAGAATTTCATTTTATTATTTGAGCTGATACTATAAGGTATTAAGGGGTTTGCCCCACCATTAAATATACGACACCATCATTTTCACTTCCTCTTTCTACTATGACCTCTGATCAATTCCCGGTTATTTTTCCTAGGGGTAAAAAGCGTACAGGACACGAAACTCCACTTCAAGACTTCCTGTTATAACATAATATCCGCGCTAAGAAATATAAGATACCATAGTAATTAGAATATAAGACCTCCCCCCTTCTCTCCCATTTGACCTTCATTGTGCCAGACTATTAAAGAGAATTCAGGTCGAACGGGAGAGGCTCTCCCGTTTTCAGGGCCTCTGTCATTTTGACCTGTATTATGCCAGATACTCACAGAGAATTACAGTAAGATCAAAACGGGAGAAAAGGGGGGTCTTGTATTCCAATTAATGCGGTATTCTGATTTGGTTGAAAGCCAGGTCACAAATAGAATAGTCAATGGAAGCCCTCTGATTCATATACAGTATCAGTTTCTCTGAAATCAATTCTCAGGTGCCTGGATTTTCACGCACATGCTGGAATGTGTGGCAAGCAAGCAGATTGAAGTTGCGCTTATGAGTACCGTATAATACTAGAGGTTCCCATATCAACATTCGATTCAACCAACGAATACGTGTGATGCATTTTCTCCGAGACCTCGCACTAATTTTATTTATTTATTTATTTACTCTATTTAACGTCAGACGGAGACCAGATTTTTCACTGGTTCCTAAAAGTCTCAAATTGGGCACATGACGCCAGGGGAGCTAGTTTTAACCCTGGACTTTAGGAATTAACAAAATGGTAGAAGCTAACCCCGAAGTGGAAAGCGTTACAGGGGTGTAACGGCTATACCATTATAGCAAGGGACCTCGCACTAAATATGTTGGTAATACAGGTGATGCATTAATGCAGTGAAGTAGGTTCTGTTTGAATGATGATAATATTGATGTGCTAGCTAAAAGGGGTTCCAAGGAGAGAAGAGAATATGTGTTCCGAGTGGAGGATCCACTAGTCACGTTTACGAACGTGACCATTCCAAACAAAATAAAACGCCCTGCAAATGCCTCAAAGGACCGCGCTATGCCGTCAATTTTCCACACCCAGCTCTTCCCCTACGTCTTCATACTCTCGCATCCCTTGACCTGCTTAACCTCAAACCTCAAATCCCATCATTTCTCGTCTCTTTCCCCTCAATCTCAACCCTCCACCCCTCAACGACCCTCCAACAACTCCCACAGCCCCTCCCTCTCCACAAATCCATGATGAATGATATTAACCAACCACACATCCTCTCTCACGTTTTCAATGAGTTTCTGGCTCTCGCTTCCCCGCACGTATACGCGTCCCCATTCGTCCCAGATGCCGAACGCCTCTTCAGCCCAGGCGCGGAAACTAACCTCCTCAATAATCGTCGGCGTGATGATTTCTTTGCCCGGGAAGGCACCCCAGGTGACAGCGTTGGTGCTTTCACCTTCGCCCTCGTAAGATTGAATGAGGTCGCCCTTTGCATTAGACGCGTAGAAAGAGACGAGGGGTGCGGTTTCAGGGGACGTTAACTTGGCATGCAAGGTGGTCCAGGAGGAAGAAGGAACAAAGAGTTCCACAAACGCTTTCTGGAAAACGAAGCCGTTTTTGGGCCCCCAGCCGAATATGGGGTCTGAAGACCTCACGCCATTGACAGCAGGCTGGCTCGCAACAGTCCACCAAGATTTCCGATTGAGCGCAAGAAGGTGTGATTTGATAGTGTTGGTTTCCTCATTCAAGCCCTCTTCGCTCCAAGGTAGAGCCGGGATGCTCCCCTCAATATGCCGGATGAAGAGATTTGTGATGTCGTCGACGGTTTTAGGGTGGTCCCAGAGTTTGATAGCTTGATTGACAGACATGTGGAGGGAGACGCCATAGCCGTCTATTTCGCCGTAGGCTGGGGAGCGGGCGTCACCCCATCTGCCATTGGGGAAATCATCCCAGGTTGCTTCACGGCCCAGGGAACCTTCTCCTTCGGAAATAGCGAGGGTGTTGGCGCGTGTAGTAACCGGTTCGGCGTGAGCGCCGGCTTCGGAAGCTGTGACTTCGAATTCGGGGTTTGAGGTGTGTGGCTCGTTGATGATTACTCTATTGTGAGGATCTGAGTTTACGGAGCTTTTTCGACGGAGAGATTTCTTATGAGAGCCGTTGATGCTGAGGGTTTGAACGGGGACATCTAGGATCGCTTCTTCGGCATCTGAGGGTGTGTTTGGTATGAGATTCGTACGTTCGAGAATGAAAGAGACGGCCTTTTCTAAATTGAGGGTGTAGAAATGGAAACCCCGCGGACATGGCGAAGATTCCTCTTTGATATGTTCCACAATCTCGCTCACAATATCCACGCCCACCTTCTTAACCATCTCATCGTCCCCCTTCACCCCGTCCAATCTTCCCATAATATCATCCGGTAACCTCGCATGGCTCAACTTCGTCGTCCGCTTAATCATTTGATAACTCTGAATCGGCATCATCCCAGGGATAATGGGAATCGTCTTGAACACTCCACTCTCGTGCTCCCGCAATTTCTTCTCAAATCCATCATAACTTTCCACGTCGAAGAATAACTGCGTCATGATGAAATCCGCACCGGCCTTGGTCTTCTCAACCAAATACGGCAAGTCGTGTTCCAAACTCTGACCCTCGGGGTGTCCCTCATCCGCATGGCCCTCCGGATACGCAGCAACGCCAATGCAAAAGTAATCCCCATACTGCTTCCTAATATACCTCACCAAATCCACGGCCCACTCAAACTCCTCCCCCTCCCCCTTCCCCTTTCCCACCTCACCCAACTCCCTATACTCCTCAGCCCTCGGCGGATCCCCCCTCAACGCAAGCACATTCCGAATCCCCAACGCCTTCGCATCCTCCAGCGCCTGATCCACCAATTCCCGACTCATATTCGTACACGTAAGATGCAAACACGTCGTCAAGCCTAATTCCCTCTGACACAGCTCCGCGAGCTCGAGACTCTTCGTCGCCGTCGAGCCGCCAGCGCCCCAGGTGACGGTAACGAACAGAGGTCGCAGGGCGCGGGACATGCGATCGAGACGGGCGCGCAGATTCGAGGAGCCCATGGCTGTCTTGGGAGGGAAGAATTCGAGGGAGAAGTAATTGCTGCCGGGCGGGAGCGCCGCGATCTTTTCGGTGATCTTTTCCATCTCCATTTTGACTGAGTAAACGTCAAATCCTGCGACTTGGGATCCCGACGAAGACGTAGTCTGAGGAGATAAAACACGTCGTCTGAGGAGATAAATTTAATTGTCTATTGCCGGCTGTCTGATTGTTCTTGAATTGATCCAAAGGAACTGGCGAAGATGTATGTATCACTTAGTAAAGTCTGGTGGGGTAGATGCTCGTCTCTGCCTTGACTAAAAGTTCAATGAAGATATTCTTTGCGGACCCGCGAGTTTGGTGGGGTGACCGGCCGATCTTCGGGGTGCCACTTACAAGGCTAGACGCTTCACTGGACCTCTAAAGAAAAGCTTAAAAATGGCGGCGTCAATAGATAAGATAGATTCATGGATTTAAGCCTTTTCAAAGGAACATTGTTTGACCTCATTTCTAAAGAGGTGTCATGCAATTTCTGTTATGGAATGGATGCTTATAGTTTATAAGGTTATTATTTTTCATGCAATTTCTTCAAAGGGTACTTGAAAGAACGGAAAGAAATTTAATTTGTGCTAAAATAGAGTGAATAAACTCCCTTACCATTTAGGTTTATTTAAGTATGGTTTTGGAGTGATTTTCCCGTTTTGAGCTTCATTATACCATAGAGAATTGAGAAGAACGGGAGAGAAACTCCTATGACAAAGTCTCCCGTTTTCAAGATGAGAGAGAAGCAAGGTTAAAATGACAGGGACTCCCGTTTATCAGAGTCTCCCATTTTAGGAGCCACCTTTCGTTTTAAAAAATGAAAACTAAATGCAAAGTATTTGTTTCATATTCCGTCACTTATGTAAATTCAATCTTCATATAAAATTCGTTTACGTGATCGTGGCACGCTCCCTAATCCAAAAATGCCAAAAAAGCCCCACATCAAGTACTAAGCGCAACCAACTAAACGCTCATACCGTAGTAGCCGCAATCCACCCTACCCAACAACTTCAAAGCTCATCGTAATACTGCGCATCTAGCAAGCCCAATAAGCGCCCAAATCGGACATCCCCGCCGCTGTCAAGCCCCCCTCTCCTCCATCATCTTTCACGGGTAAATCCTTCTTATCCTTAATCCCCCAAAAGGCCTTTGCACCCTCCGCAAAGCCCGTGGAACACCTCTCAATATCGGGCTCATCGACAGCCGCAAAGCACAGTCTGAAGAATTTGTAGCCCTTTTCGGCGAAGATCTCAGGGGTAGGGCTGAACATGGCTCCTGGAGCGACGAGAACCAAGTACGGTTTCTGGGTGAAAAACACCCATAATGCGACCGCAAGCTCCTCGCCCGACACTTGACCCCATAGAGGATGAGATTCCAGGTGCATTTCAACCCACGTAAACATTCCACCTCTTGGCCAGTCGAAAGAATACATCTTTGTCTTGGAGATCACGGCCCAGTCGCTCTCGGATTGTTTAACGGGCGTTCCTTGCTTGAGGAGGTACCGACCGTCCTCGAGAATTTGACACATTCGATTCATTCGGTTCTCATAAACGCCTCTCAGACCAGCCAGCCAACGAACCCAACCATCAGTTTCCCAGCCTGTGAAAGCAAGTTGCTCTGCCTTGGTTTTCTTGGAGAATTCCGCAGCGGCAGGTTGAGGACCCAAAACAAGTCCAGCAACCATTGATTGCACGAAACCAGAAGGTTGTTGTGTTGAAGACTCGGTTATACGGAGAATACGCTCGATAATCGCGGGTTGTGCTGTGATCCAACCCAAACGACAACCCGGTGCGACAGTTTTGGAAAATGTGTCTAGACGGATAACTCGGCCGTCGTAATCAAAATTCTGATATGAAGGTACAAGACTATCAAGATATTCATATCCCGATTTCTTCTCGAATGTGTGGGGTGCCTGTGGTGGTGGAGGGGCCAGTCCACGAGCTTCTGCTTCCTTGCCTGTCGCTGAAGGAAATTGTAGGTACCAATATGGGTCATCTTCGACAATGATAACATCATACTTGCTGCAAATATCGTAGAGTTCTTTTCGTCGCTGAGATGAAAGCGTTCCGCTGGTAGGGTTTTGACCAATTCTACAAATATCAGCAAGCTTCTATTTTCCCGTTGCGACCATACTCACGTAACAGTGTACATCAGATGCGGTCTCTTTCCCTTGGACTCATCCCAATTTGCCAGTACATCCTCCAAGCCTCCCTCCCCACCGGGCACCATCCCCTCAAAATCAATCTTCACTGGAACAACATTCATCCCTCGGGGAATGGCAGATTGAACGGCATTCATATAGGCAAACTCCTCGACCAATATCCCCTCCCGTTCGCGGATCCAATCACGTTCTTCAATCCAAACATTGGTCAACGCACTCAACACCTTGTTGAACCCATCCGTATTTCCATTGGTAAGGATAATTTCCGGGCCTCCAGCGTAGGGACAATTGGGATGGAGGTTTTCGCGCGTGAATTGGCGTAGGAAGGAAAAGAGTGGGGGGTAGCCCTCTGCGGTTCCATATTGAAGAGCCGTTGTCAAATCAATCTTCTGCAAAGGATTGGTCACGGCAGAGGTATGCGGGACTGTCAAATGGTAAGAAGCTTTGTTCACATCGCCATCTTTATCGAGCTTCGTCGCCGCAAGCTTAGTCGCAAGTTTGGAGGGGTCGTTTGGATCATTGGGAGTAGGCGTGAAGCGCGCGGGCGAGGCAATTTGTGCCTCGAGGGTGTCGTATGGAAAGTTATGGGGATTTGGAAGTCCTGCGGTGATTATCTTGATTAGCTTGGTTGCACATGGTCTGGTCTTGGTAGGACCTTGTGTCCATAAATGTAAACCGCTATCGGCCAAGGAAACGCAGCATAAGCATATCAGACTTACCACCAGCCAGGTTTCCAATCCCGGGAATCTGGAAGAACTTGTAAAACTGCTTGACGCTGCTCTGCTGGCGCCGTTGTGTAAGTCTAGAAAAATGATGACTTAGGTCCAGTGCCGGCTTAGGACCCGAGGTCTCTGCGATGGCTGTAGCCTCCACTTGCGAGACGTAGTCATAATCAGCCATCTTGACTGTTTGCTGAAAACAGATTGGTAGGAATTTTAAACGAGAATTGTAAATAGGATGCTCGAGTATTGAAAAGGAAATGGATTGCTAGAGAGGTTGCACTCAACTTGGGGGTCCAACTCTATGGTGGGCGTTGTACGAGCGATAAGGATATTGATAAGTGATCAGTCTTACAAAGCAGCAGCTTTGACCCCACCGAAGCTCCACTCGGGCCAATCGGAAAGCCGAGGAAGGCTCGCCGTTGAACGGCAGGGCGTGAAAAGGCAGAAGAGTTGACATGCGAACTATTCCATATCTCTTCAAGTCGCCAGTTGTAGCCAATAAGCGAAGGCGATGCTCCTCTTTTCAGACACCATCAGCGGCGAAGATGTGGTGATTATTGTAAGACGGGTGGTTCTCCGCCGGATCCGGGGTTGTAGCCAATAGCAAAGAAGGAATCTGTCGATTGCCTACTCCGTACTCGAGTACGGTATTCGGAAAAAAGGTGAGGTGCGTACTTTACCTTCTTAAGTAGAATATCCCCACACGATGCGGGAGGCTGGGGGAGTTGGTGGATTGTTGGTGGAGGGCGGAGAAGAAATATCCTGTTTGCTGAAATTGCTATTATTGTGGTGGTGCATCCAAGTTTTCCGAGCAACAACGGCCTACCATCGCGTCAGGCAGGGGTTCGCATTCCCAAATATCCATCGTTAAGGAGCCGACGCACGAGAACGAGGGAAAAGGGGGGTGGGCATGATGAAGGTCGAAATAAGGTGTGCTTCGTCAAAAAGGTGTGTTCCCATCTGAAGGTTTGGCACGATCTCCGCGACAAAAAAAACTCCGAAGATGGGGGAGATGTGGAGACGTGTATAAGCTTAACCAAACTCACTTCACTTCTCAAACCCAAGACCCAAGAACTCTACTCGGTGGTCCAGATTGTTCGGTGGGATGTTTGTGAAGGGAATACTTGGATTTGAGAACTTTGACGACTCATTGACGCTCTCGTGATAGAGCAGATTGTTGGCCGGCGTAAGTATGCTGGGGTTGCATTATACTTTTACAAGGAGATGGAACAGTTGATCCAAGGGGTTGCTAGCGAGATAAAAAGCGAAAGTAGGGTTTGCGTTTCCTTTCGAAGGATGTTCCAGACTGAGAGAATTCTTGTATCATTCGTGCTGTTAATTATATTTTGACTCTGGAGTTCGTGTCATCTTATGGTTCTGTTTTTTTCTTACATACTTCACGAGCTTAGTGGCACTTGGCTTGCGGAGAAAAGAGAAAGTTGCAACTTGTCTCCTTGGCTTAGTAATTTGTATGTTGCTATTGCGTTCTGCAGTACTCATGATGTCCTTTAGATATCAAGGTATTGGACAGGTTGCGAATAGAAATACCTTCATGTTAAAAAAAGATACCTGATCCTCTCAAAACTTTACAATAGCAGTAATCCGAAAGATGTTGGCAACATAGCCAATTTTCCCCTGAAATATCAAGGTCACAAATACGACGAGATAGGATGTGTGTATGTGCTTGTATTTATGAAGTAGCTCAATTGTGGCAACCACCAATTGCAATACAGTGCTGCTACCCAGCACATTGGGGGCCAATGTAGACGCCAGAGTAACCCTCGAAGGTACGACGTTAAGTCATCGAACCCAATGATCCAAACGCCTTTCCCATATATACATTAAGTTCGTGTGCTTTGATAACCCTCCATTCCCTCGCCAATTGAGAAGTGAATGCCTTGCACTCCACAACGCCGACTCCGCCCAAATGCGCTAAACACCCATCGAATGTCAAAGCCGAATGTCGAAGTTCAAAAGCTCTCAGGTGAGTTCGTGACCCGCCTGTCCATATTCAACCGTCGAGCAATGTTTTGTGTCGTTTCGGTCGATGCTTCGTCGTATTTAGGTCGACTCGACACTGCTGATGCTGCCTCTGGAACTGTCCATGCTCGACTCCTTTCCAAGACGACCGTGTGAACTAGTCGGCACTGAACCACCAGAACGTCTGTTTGCACTTCTTGATGCTGCGTCCATCTGCTTCTTGGTGTGTTCTGCCATGATTTTGGAGTACGAAGCGAGGGAGAATTCGTTGTCGGAGTCTTGAAATGAGGACGATGAAGAGGCGTTGCCCGATGAGGTAGACATACCGTTGGCGTATGAAGGCATGATGATATTTTGTTGTGATGGAGGGAGTGTGAAGGGTTGTCGTGTAATGATATGAGATGACTTGATGGAAGCTGGTTGTACCACTGTACTTATATTTCTCGAGTGCAAGGAATCGTAAGGAGAATTAAAGAGGATGATGTATGAAAGCAAAAAAGATGATACGCTATGAAAGACTTGATGATCTCCTGCAAGTCTAATTTGAATACAAGCTCAAGAGTGTGAGGGATTGGAGTGCAAGTGCAGTAACTGTATTAGGTACCTTTATTCGATGATGAAGATCGAAAATAGAAAGGGCTGAGAGGTAACCTATATACCACGCCCGCGCTCCCACGAAAAGGCTAAACCTACATATGACCAGGCGCCCCTTCCCCAATGACCCCTGCCCCGAACAGGACCCTACTTTTCCACTATTTCCCCACTACTGCCAGCAGACCTATTTGATCTAGGATCACCCTCTCCCCAATTTTTCGATGCCCACTGTCCTTCAACTCCTACCTCGATCGTCCAATCAGACATCCTCTGTTCAGACTACCCTCCCCCACATCCCCCAAACATCCAATCCGGAAAGACCCTGCAGATCATGACATGCGCCTGGCGTCACCTCGCAAAAAGATGTCATCCTTGCACTGCCGACGAAGGTGGCTATTCCTAGGTTACCCCAAATCCTGATTGGCCTCCTGCACCCACCTCTCTCCACTTTTCTGCCCGTCGTGCCCATTTCCTGTATACTTTCCAGTGGAGTAAAGGGGAAATGCTTCCAAGGTTAACATCGACTTCCTTCCCCTCTGTCTGTGCTCTGCAGCATCTGCCATTAATATCTGTCATTCTTTTCCTCTTCTGTCTGGTTAGCGTCGACATCGATTCGAAACTCCGGAAAGTCAAAAAATGGTGACTTCAAGTATCGAGTTTGATGATTTCCCACGCTTTTCTTTCCCATGTTCCGCGAGGTGGTATTTTTGAAATTCGCCATCAAGTGGATGGCAAGTCCAGTGGCCCGGTGGGTCATTGACTATCGGCACATGGGAGATGGTTTGCAAGGCCAAGGAAGTCTGGCTGGCCGATTGACACATTCTCCAGCGGCTAGCATGGAATCATCTTCCCTATCAAATGGTACCTTACTTCGCCTTTTTCACTACCGGTGTACTCGGGTAGTAAGTACTACGTAGCCTGGCTAAGCTTTAGATGCTGTCACAAGTCATCATATCCAAATGAGTCCAAGCTCTAGATGACATATCCACCTACACACTTACCTACTATCTACTTTCCCTTTTCTCCCCAGTCATGATATTTCACATGCGCTCTCTGATGTTGTAACGCATGAATCAGTGGGGTTTGACGGTTAGATTTTGCGTAGTTTTGGTTTGTTCGTTATGTGTTTGCGGGATGTCGTGTGCGTCGCTTGGTCCCTTTCAGATCGTCATTCATGATACCTGTTACTGTCCCTGTCCCCCTCTTCAGTAGCTCACACAATGAGAAAATGCCTATCTCAATGATACCCTGTCTGTGCCCACTTCCCCTTGTTGTCCTTGAAGATCTTGAATCCTGATAAGTAACTATTCCTTTGTTACATACCCGTACATGCAGATCATTCCTTCAACCCCTGCCTTCAGTAGTTATGTTTCGGATTTTTCTTTCCCATTCCCCATACGATTGAGGCATGCAATTTGCATCATGGAAAATTATTAGAGATTTCCCCATTTCTTGTCTGATCCGTTTTTCCCGCTGCGGTTGCTAACAAGTAGCCTTGCAGATCGCTCAACGCCTATTCAAGCCCGAGTACCACAAAGACAGCCTGCTCTATCAAGTTTGTTATTGTCCAGCCACTGCTGGTGTTGATGCACTCGCACTTACTGAAAACAAAAATATAAACAATTAACGCGAGTATTATGCCAACGCTCCACTTCCCCAAACCGACCTTCACCAAACAGCTACCAAACTCAAATAAATACCCTTGATAATGCGCAACTCTCCATCTGCGAAGCTTTTTCACGTTCATCTCATCTGGTGGTCGTCAAACATATCGTCACTGCCCTGCCAATCAAAAGCAAGGCACAGTATCACCGCAGCCTCAACGTACGCCAAGACCTGAAAGGGTGACATCATCCGCCCCACAACAAGGCTAAGCGAAGCCACAAAAGGGGCAGTGGACTGCGGGAAGCAGGGGACGGACAAAGTCTTGGCTGTATGGAAGCACAGGGATCCGGAAAAGGGGGGTGCGCAAGTTGATCTCATTCATCATCATCATCATCATCATCCGTCGAGCACCAACATCATATACACGACATGATGTGCAAAGATGCACGTAAACGCAGTGGCATTTCCAGCTTACAACGGCCGAGTTTCGACTATCAAAGCGGCTCAGATTTTAACGAGAGGCGACTTCTAATGGTACGACGAGATGGAATATTAATTGAAGAAACGATCGAGATGAGAGAGGGCATTATGGAGAAGATTAGGGGTCGACAATGGAAGCGGCCCGTTACTCTGACCTCACAGCTGTCGCCGCGAGAGAAAGGTCGAGCCAATGTTAAGCGCAAACGAGAAGGGGCGTTACGTCGATTTGCTTTCTGTAGCTGAAAGTAAAATTGGTCTAGGAGACCTACCAGCAAACACTACAACGGGTGAGAATACGTCGGCCGTTTTCTTCCAACGCTTCTTCCAACGCCTATGAGCATACCTCCTAGAGAATTAATAACCAAAGAAGCTGGTTTTCGAGTCTACGATGTTTACTTACACTTGAACCTTGATGTCGCATCTACTACAGTAGCAGTTGGCAGCATTGGTGTTGAATCCTGTGGAGCTGGTCCACTTGAAGAATATTAATCGCAGGAATAAGTTCGTCATCGAACATCATCACACAACCCCGACAACAACCTCAACTTCAACATTTTACATAGCATCGGCTTCCTTTCTCGCCTAATCTGAACTCGAACGCCTCACTCCCACCTACAATCTCTCGTCATGGCCGTTCCCGCAGCACACATCACAAATTGTGGTCCTCACTCCTGTGCGATGAGGTTATGGCTGGAACTCTAGGGAAATTCGACGAATTAACTCGTGCCGTGTATGCTCTGATTTGCTTCTGCAGCGGTAAAAGGAGCTGCATGTTCATGTCCTGTAACCGCGTTGCAGAAGGTAACGCACCAAACAAGTCCGACTAGACGGTACTATGAGGAGAAGCACGCTGTGCCACCGGCGATCTCTAGGTCACTAAGTCGCAAAGTAGAAGGTGAGGATGGGACGCGGTGGATAAGAAAAATATTTGGTCCAGAGTACATTACTCCATGAGACCCCTATCCAGCAAGCGAACGAATGTAAACGATCGAGATCTTGTCCTCACATCCACGAGTGATGTGATGTATTTCCTCCCGTCTCGCCGTGCCTGTTGTGAGAGGAATTCGAGAGATGGAATGGAGGTGAGATAGGTACAGGAAGGAGGTAGCGAAGTGGCGATATTGATGACTGATGAGATCATACGAGCGCCCGCTAGCAAACAGGTTCTTTACGCAACTGTTCTGATCGAGATATGGTCCGAGGGGATGAAGTAACTATGGGATTGTGAATTGAACATGACGGGGTAGCTGAGCTGTGGAATCCTTCTTACTGTACCGTACGACGCTGGCTTCTGAAGCCACCGTTTCGAAAGTACAACTGGTTCTGAAGGTTTCTAGATCCCTGAGTTAAGCGAGGATTTCCCCGTGATGGGTCGCTGCTATGGGGAATGATGATGGGAATGATGTAGTCCGGCCTTCAAACCCAACGTGGCTCGAGCTACAGTACCTCGCTGTTGATCACTTGGGCATGGCATCCTGAATACGTTCGTGATACCCCTTTGTGGAGTGCCATGATGTCTCGATCCGGGTCTCACATCTACAATGCCTGCTGGTAATGCCCATGACAAACTTTCAGGAACATATGACGCTGTGTACACACTTCCAACATCTCCCTGAACGTCACTTCATTCTCAGTCCATCTTTTTCTGTCACCTCGATATTGATAATGCTTGTTGTGTTTCAAAACCGACGAAGACGTCGAGGTGAGAGCCCACAGCGATCTATTCGCCTCAACCTACCCTTCAATTGTACCTTCCCCATCATCGGCGGCATGACGTTCTTTTTCTCCAATTCCTGAGAGGAATGTCGACCTCGATAACGACCTGGATGAACACGGCAACACTTGGTAAATAAAGGCGTGGCGATGGGTTTTGATGCGTGCAAGTAATCCTTTAGGGGTAACCTGGCTTTCAAGTAGAGGGAGAGGTTTCTTCACCTCGTCGCCGCAAGAAGGATTTAGGTTTGCTAGTACTATCGATCTGAAGAACAGAGTCTTCGGACTGTGAATTATTCTCACTTCCTGGTATCCCCATTGCTACCACCATTTCTCTTTCCCTCTTCCCTCTCCTACATCTCACCCATACTATCGCAATAGAAGCCTAAATTGAAGCTCTCATTCTTCATTTCAAACCTCTACTATCCTCTCTGCACCCACTAAATACACCGCCTCTGACCTAAGCAAAAGTCACCACGACTCCATCACTTCCACTTCCACACCCCAACATAACCAATTTCAACTAGCCCCCCGTCTCCCCCATTCCCATCGTATTTCGCCTCCTTCCCCTCAATCGCCCCCTCAATCGCCCCCTCATGACGACCTTTCCCCTCAATCCAGTGAGAAACCCCCGTCATCGTTATCAGCTAACGAGCCATACTTGAATTTGACGTAGATGATCTTCGACGGCCAATCCCAAAGGATAGTGATGATATTTCTCGCAGTTGAAAGTATCTCTGTGGCATACGTTCAGCTCTCCAGTATCGTCTACACTTTCCCCATCATCGGCCTCTACTCTTACAACGAATACCCCTAACCACATCCATGACTCTAGCTCCATGGGATTAGCAGTCCCCCCTATTAAGTTCCGGTCACCACACATCATGACGTCTTTGATCGAGAATACCACACCACGTATCGGAGAATTTACTAAGTACCGTATTAATTGGTTTAGAGCGCCACCCCCTCCCGTTTCTTATGTTATTGTGCCAGACCATTAAAGAGAATCGAGGTTAACGGGAGAGGTACATCCGTGAACGAACCCTCTCCCGTTCTTGGGGCCTCTGTCATTTTAACCTCTATTCTCTCAGATAGCCTAGGATAATAAGGTCAAAAATGGGAGAGGGGGGGCGCTCTAAACCAATTAATACGGTAAGTTGAATTGATAGAAACTTTTCATTGTTGTCTTCAGATAGAGATCCGCAGTAAGCATTTGAGAGGCTCCTCCAATGTACGAGGCGAAATATGCTCGCAAGTCTCTGGAGAAGTAACTCTCCTAGTCATTTCTTACTCACCTGCCCCAATCTTCACCCCTCCCCTAACCACCCAACAAACCCAAGTACCAGTCCAAAAAAATCCACGTACCGTACAACGAAAGCCCCACGCCATCCTACCAATTCCAGCATCACCTCCCCCATCTCGTCCCCCTCCCCTCTCCCCTCTCCCCCCTCCCCTCTCTTCCTCGTCTCCTCCTCCTCCTGAAACCCATCCTCGTGTCGATCTTCCGAGTAAAGTAAGAGATATAAAATAAGGGATAGATTCAAGAAGCGGGGGTTTGATGACGGTGAAAGGACGTGGTGACTCGCAATGTTAAACGAAAGTGACGACATAACCTTTGACTTCGTGTAAGTAAACGTAGAGAAAGCTGGAAGTGGGCTTTTGGCAACTCGCAGAAAGAGAGGAGGCAGCAACGCAAATATTTGCAAACAATTCAACGCATAGTGGCCGACTTACGCCCAGGGGAGTAAGGAGAATCGCCTGAAGGTTGGCTGCCGTATTCGCGGGCATCTGTGAATTTTTAGAAGTGCATACGATATCACCATCAATTCACATCAAAATTTGCATCAAGAAAGACCAGCATTTGGACATCTCCACCATCGACATTCTTGCCATTGATGTCCCACAGGATAAGAAACTCGTATTCAATATACACCACTTCACTGAATTCAACTCCTCTTAATACGCTTCCGCCTTACTAACCATGGGTGCGCCAACCACCATACTCCAACTATCTTGATACGCCAAGGAACTGCTGCTCCCTTGCCACGTTTGAACAAAGTATGCCAACTTCTCTTTCGTCCTCTCTCTCCATTTCTATCCAAGTTCAATCTATCCAGTTTGGGGTCTTTGTCGTTAGTCGCAGGGTCCTTATTTTTGGTTGCAACAACCCCAAAATCCATGGCATCCCCAGCATTCTTCTTCCGAATATCAGTCCGCCATACATGTGGGAAGTCCTCCCGTGGGGAGATCATCGGTCTTGGGTTTAGGCTGCGCAGATGGGACGTCAACTGATCTGACGTGCGTAAGCGGGATGATTGAAGACTTTTTTCTTCCTCTTGCGTAGGCTTTGGGGGCAACTTGCTGGTACTCCTCCTCTTCGGGGCCGTTGGCGGTCTCGAACTCCAAGGCTTTCACCAGCTTGTACATGAGCACGGCGAGGATTGAACCTGTAAAGGGTCCCACCCAGTATATCCAGTGGTAAGAGGTGAACGAGCGATTGGCGATACAAGGAGCCAGAGAGCGAGCAGGGTTCATGGAACCTCCAGTCCAGAAAACGCCTACAAGGTCGTGTTAGTATGAAGATTTTTTTTCAAAAGTTTGCGTAGCCTTACCGACTAGTTCACCGATGAACACGGACAATGCGATTCCGAGAGGTGCAAGGAAAGTGCCTGGATGCTTCTCAGCAGCAAGCATGAAGATGGTGAAACACAATTGTGCGGTCAAGATCATCTCGAGAACCACTCCTTGAGCTGGGGAAGTTCCTCCTCCAAGTGTTGTTTCAGTATGGAGGCCTCCATTTAATAATGCTTTGACCATATAAGTTGCAGCAATAGTCGCCACAATCTGTGTTACACAGAGAAGAGCACAACGAGCCCAAGTGATCGCACCGATAAGTGCCATACCGAAAGAAACCTGCAAAAGGATTTATTTAGCCAAAATCGAACCAAGGAGGAATTTGGAAAGAAGTTGTTGTACGTACCGCCGGGTTAAACAAACCACCACTGACACGGAAAAAGTCCCAGATGAAGACACCAATACTGAATGCAGCAGAGAGAGCGACGTATAAGAGCTGTGCGGGATTATGAGAATCAGCTCCAGTCGAGACACCCGGCCCTTGGTTTTTGTTGGACGATGCGGCCGCCACCTCTCCACCAGCAAAAGCAAAGAAGATGAAGCACAAGGTTCCGATGAACTCTCCAACAACTGCTACCACATGGCCACGCGCACCATCAGGGAGTGAATCGAAGATATTTCGGAACATGTGTTTGAGGGGATCGGCTTTCGAGATTGCGGTATGCGACTTGTTGATGTTCATCGTGGGAGTTCGCGAATTGGCGTCCATGGTGGCAGTTGGTAAGAGAGTATTACAGGATGAGAGTTGTAGGATATTATTGAGGATTCAAAAGAATGTATGCTGCGAGGCAGAGAGTGCAGTGCTGCTACGACAGCACAATAGGATTGCGGAGAGGAAGATGGGAAATGTTTGGAGCGGGACAAAATATCCAAGTTGGGAGTAAAGAGATGTCGAATCTCTCAGGATCAGACTCGGGTAGTCTTGTTCTGCCAGCAGTGTGCATAAGAAGGAAAGAGCGCTTGCTCTTTGCTCTGGGGCACCTTCCGTAGAAATGCAACATAATCTACCCTTGAAATACCAACATGTAGGAACCGGCAAACCAAATATTTGCACCACTAAGAAAATCAGATTTCCCGATGATTTCAAAAGCTGCGATCAAGGGCCGCTCGAGTCGCGGCCTGTCCCAAGATGAGACCCCCTTTCCAACCGCATTTGGTCACGTTTAGTCACGTGTGCTCTTCCAGTCCCAACCTGGAATCTCCAGTTTGTTGCCAGTATCGAAAATAGAGCAGCACCCTTCGTTGTACGGAGCTTAAGTGATGTTGAGTCTCACTGAAAACTCCAGGCGACAGAAAATTGGACGAGGCACTGTACGTGGGCAAGAGAGGTCTTCTCCGGTCGTTCCTGCCATTTTCGCGAAATTAAGCGAGCAAAAGGGGCAAGCGCGCTTGGCGAACACCTCCGCAAACAATCGATTTCCAACACAAGCACCCCCAACTCTGGGAAAAGATAATATACTAGTCCGGCGCTCTCAATTGCAAGGGACTTAAGCAAGCTTCACGGTAACATAAGTTAATGCTGGTATGGCGAAGAAGTGAAAATTTGGGGAAAATGAGTGAATCCCTCAATGTCCCACTACGGTAATTCGTTACACTGCGCACTGTCGGATAATTCAGGGGAATGAGGATCAAAATGGGAGAGGTCTCGAAAACGGGAGAGCTTCTCCCATTCAATCTCCCATTCTCTCTTATAGGCCTCGCACAATGAAGTTAAAATGAGAGAGATGGGGTGAAGTTGTGACCCAATTGATACAATATTATACCTAGGTAGGCTTATAGCCATTCCACTCCAGGTTTATTGGAAGAATCTGTGTCCTTGGAACATTGAATGGTTCACCGGTCTGCTCCACCACACACGGTACATTCTCGGTGCCAGCACAAAGCTTTCCAGAGAGCACGTTCCCCAAAAAATGACCCACCCCCCACACCACCAAAAAATGCAAAAAAATAACATACAACAGTGGGTATTCGCTGGTGGTCACCCACCCAACTACTAATCCACCGATCTCAAGCTTATGGATGGCAGAGCGGACGGGATGCCCAGTTCTCTTGAGTCTATGGTCGTATGTGACAGCTGAGGTCACATTCAAATTCATGTAGATCGACGGTTGATGGGTTTGCAGAGAGTACGATAATGTAAATTTGACGCCACTCAGATACATTAAACCATGTTTGCTTTCTACTATGTGTTAAGTAATGAGGGGTAAAATGGGAGAGGTCCTTGAAAACGGGAGAGATATCTGTCACGGGAGAAGCTCTCCCATTCTAACCTCAATTCTCTGTGATGGTCTGGCATAATGAGCTTTAAAATGAAAGTTGGGCTCGGAAACGGGAGAGGCTCGTTCACGGGAGTAACTCTCCCGCTAGACTTCAATTCTCTATATTTGATTTGATTTGATTTGATTTGATTTGATTCTTACTCCGGTTCAGCCAAAGGGCTATGCGGTACTACTACAGTTTCTAAATCTTCTTTGGAGGTGCTGGATAGATACAGGAAAAACCACCTAAGTAGCCAGGCCTATGTGTGTCGAAAAACCTGCATATAGGAGGAAAGCCACCAATCACCAGCCTGAAGTACAAACTGACCCATATTTCCACCCAGAGGACCCTGGCTTAGCCGTGCTACGCACAGCCAGTCCTTCCAAGCTCCATGTGCCAATTCTCTATATTGGTATCGCACAATGAGCTTTAAAATGGGAGAGGTCCTTGAAAACGGGAGAGACAGCTGTCACGGGAGAACCTCTATCGTTAGACGTTCAACTTAGACCTCAATTCTCCATGTTGGTCTCGCACAAGGAAAGGTAGAATGGAGGTGGAAATAGTCGGTCGACCACAAGTCCCACTTCCGACTTCGTGTCTCGAGTTTTTCATCGAGTCAATTTGAAACACAAACCTATTACATCGACGCCAAATATTGGGAGGATTGTGTGAAAGGGCTATAGAGTCGTTAGCTGCGATCGCTAACTATTGTCAAGAAAGTTAGTTCTGCCTGGTACTTTGGGGAGTGCTACTTCATTTACGAAACTGGTAGCATCAAGTTCATCCACCTACCGGTATGTCTCATACACGATCTTGAATAACAGAGCAGCGAGGCTTGAGACCAAAAAGAAAGCGGCTACAATAAGGATTCAGGGGAGCTCTTCACGAAATCGACAATCAGAACCATCTCCCTCTACCTAGCTCATACCCAAATTCCCAATCTCGAATGATAAACGGACTCGAAGCCAAAAAATCAAAAAGTTGCCATAATATCCGTCGGAGAGTAAACGACTTCCTTCGTTTACGAAATTGGTTGTATTAAATTTATCCACTTTTATCTTATATATAATCTTGAATATTAGAGTAGTAGTGGGGGTAGGTGCGCTAGTTTTGATGTTTTTTAGATTGATTTATTAAATGGTTCGAGTCTATTTCTTATTTCTTGAATTTAGGAGGTTATTAGTACGATTAAGAGGTTATTATCGTACTTAAAGATAGTTTTATTTTTATGTGATATACTCTATTATAATTAATAGTTTTAATTCTCGAATATACGCGATCGATATTTTTATATATCTTAAATCTTATCGGAATTAAGATAATTATATGCGATCAATAAAAGAATATTCGAATAAGGTCGAATTAAAGGTTTAGATATATAAATACGATAATTCTAAGATATTAATACGTTATAATAATTTTATCGTTATTTCTTAGACTAATAAATAATAAATTCAATATTTTAATATGAAATAATTTCTAAATTTTAATGAATTAAGAAATAAATGATAGATAATAAATCGATCGAATATTCGATAACTATATAATTTATTAATATTAATAAAATTTTCTAAAACTTAATTAAAAGAAGATTTCGTTATAATATCGATAGGATTATCGTTACCATTAATCTAATATATATTAAATATCTTATATTATTTATATATTTATTTAAAAACTATAATATCGATTATTAAACGTTTCTCTTTAATAATATTTAATTTAATAATATATTTATAAAAGGAATAAGAATTAATATATATTATAAATAATATATTAAGAAGATTAAACTATTTAATAATTATTTTAATAATTAAAATAAATATAAACCTTATATCGATTCTGGCTATTATAATTAGAATCTTAAATATAAGAATACTTTAAATAATACGTTTATTTTTAATAGAATTCTAATGAATTATATTATTAATAAATATAAAACTAGAACTATTATTATTATATTATTCGTTATTAATAATAATAATGAAATTAATCTAAGAATTCAAGTTTTTATTATTTATGAATAAATCGTCTAAGAATATAAATATTGATATAATAAAGAGATTAAAAGGAATATAATTAAGGCTATAATCTTTATAATTCATCTATTAAAAAAGTCATTTATTAAAAATAATAATTTTTATAACTTTTAATTCTTAAATTTAAATAATAATAAAAAGATTAAAAGCGATTTCTAATTAATAAATACTTATAATATAAGTATTGCGACCGTATTAAATAATATATTAAATCGTATTATTAAATGAATTCATATCTATTAATTCGATTTTCTTCGCTTATTCCTTTTAATATAATTATAGAATATTATTATCTTTCTTTAAAATACAATTATTAAAAATAAAGAGATTATCGATAATAAATTTCTCTTTTAATTTAATTGTAAAAATAAATTTCTTCTCTTTTATAATAATAAATTTATTATTATATAAGATAATAATATTATTTATTTATATATTAACGACTCCGAATCGATTAATTAAATTAAAAATTAAAAGATAAGAATTATAAATTAAGATATTTATACCGAGTTTCTTTTTACAATATTCGTTATAAATAATCTATTAATATATATTAGTGTTGAACGTGTGGTCACGTGCTTGGTTGCATTCACCTGTGTTACTAGCGCAGCGCACAGACCTTAGGCGGCTCCTTAAGAGCCTTCCAGCGGTCGTA
>QYAP01000716.1:0-19187 GCA_003988905.1 Hymenotorrendiella dingleyae
AATACAAAAAAACGCGTGTCAAAGTGATGGGGTGGTGGAATCGCTAAAAGTGCGCCGCTCGGTGATATGCGCCGCTCGGTGATAAACCACGTTATTTAAAATTAAATTTCTAATTAAAAATAATCTTAAATTATTTAAATATTTCTTAAAATTTAATTTTTAAATTATTAATTATAAAAGAAAATAAAAGGTAAATATTATATTAAGATTTAAATTCTTTCTTTTTAAAAAAATATATAAATTGTGATTTCTTTAATATAAAAATAATATTTTTAATTTCCTTTTATTTAAAAAAACTATTATTTAAGCATTAAAAATTAAAATATTTTCTTTTATTAATTTTAAATATATTAAGAAATTTATATTATTTATATAATCGAATCTATTTTTAATAAAAAATATTCTAATCTTATTTTTAAATAATAATTAAATATAAAATATAAAAAGAATTAAAGATATTAAAAAACCTTAAAATAATTTATAATATAATATTATTATAAGATTAATCTTATTATCTATTTTCACTTTAATTAAACAATTAATAAAAAAGCTTTAAATTTAAAAAATAAAAACAAAAGATTACTTTCATTCTTAAAAATATTGAATAAATTTATTTATTAGAATTATATTAAATATATCTTTTATATTAAATATTAAAAAGGAAATAATATTATTAATAATAAAAACTTTTGCAATATTATAAATAAAATATATAATAAAATTAATTAAAATATATAAAAAAAATATATTAAATTATTAGTTTATTAAAATATTTTCTTTAATTATTAATTAGAAAATATATCTTATAATTAATCTTTTTAAACCCTTTTTTATTATAAAAATTAAAGTAATTAAATAATATATTTATAAAAATAATTTATTAAATTTATCTTATTTTAAAATTATTATAATTATTATAATATAAAAAATATATAAATAATATCTTATATTAATATATATTTTAAAAAATATAAAAATAAAATTATAAATAAAAGATTATTTAAACTTGTATAATCGGATAATAATTTTATCCTTATAAAAAATAATAAAATTAACTTTTAATATATATTTTTTAATTTTATTTTAAATAAATTCTATAAATTTAATAGTTTTATTTATAATTATAAGAATATTAAAAAGGATATTATTAATTTTTATATTATTAATAAAAAAGGATTTAATTAAAATATTATATTTTATAATAATAATATATTTAAATTCTTTAAAAATTAGATTTTTAAAAAAAAGAAGATTTATAAGCTTTAATAGTTTTATATTAATTAATAAATTTAAAAATATCTTTATTTTTCCTTATATTATTAATAAATTTATTAAAATAATTCCTTTTTATAATATAAATAATATAATAAAAATATTTTATTTTAATAATTAATCTTTCAGAATTAAAAATTCTATTATTTTTAAAACTTTTAAAAGCTTCTTTATAATCATTATTTTATTAGAATTAATTATAATTAATTCTTAAACTTTTTTTTATATTAGCTTTTAAAGCTTTATATAATAAATCTATAATAAATTTTATTAAATTATTAATTCTTTTATTTATGAAATTATTTAAATTTTTAAAATATTATTTTTCTTTTTATATATTATTAGAGAATAATTTTATAAAAATTCTTTATTAAATATATTTATATAAAAGCTTCTAATTTTTAAATTAATAAAATAAATTTAAAGAATTCATATAATTAAAAAATAATAATTTAATTTAATATATAAATTTATATTAATTATTATCTATAAATAAAATTAAAAGAAATTTAAAGAATAGATTATAAAATTAAATATATTATCCTTTTTTTATATCTTTAAATTTAATTTAATAAATATATTTAAACTTTTTTTATTTATCTATTTTATAAATTCTTTTAAGATTTTAAAAAGATTATTAAAAAAAAGAATTATTATAATATATTTTATAGATTAAAATCTCTTATAAAAAAGAGATAATTAAATTTAAAAATAATTAAATTTATAATATAATTAATTATATTTCTTTTATTAATTAATAAACTTCTAATATTATAAATATTTATAATTATAAAAAAAATAATATTATTATTTATAATTTTAATAAAAAAAAATCTTTACATTTAATATTAAATTAAATATAAAAAATCTAATTAATTATAATATTTATAATTTTATAAATATAAATTATTATTTTTAAAAATAAATCTATTATTTATTTATAATTTAATTTAAAATAAATATAATTATTATACTTTTTAATAATATTTTTATTAATTTTATATTTATAAATATAAAATTTTTAAATAAAAATTATATTAATTTTCTTTTTAAAAATTTATTAAAGAATAAATTTATAAAGAATATTATTTTTAATATAATTATATTAAAAGATTATTATATATTAAAATTTAACCTAATTATTATAATTATATATAATTATTTAAAATATTAATAAATTAGATTTTATTATTATTATCCTAAAATTTAATCAAAATATTTCTAATATTATTAAAAATAAAAATTAAAATTAGAATTAAATAATTTAATATAATAGGCTTAATAAATTTTATATAATTTAAAACTAAGATTTATAAATTATTAAATTAAAATTCTTATTAATTAAAAATAATTAAAATAATTTTATTATAAAATGAATTCTTTTTATAATTCTTTTTTTCTTTTTTATTTTATTTATAAAACATTTTAATTTATATATAAATAAATTATTTCTTATTTAAACTTAAATAAAATAAATATTTTTCAAAGTTTAAAAAATATAAATTTAAATAATATATATATTTAAATTTATAATAATAATTATTAATTTCTTTTTTTATATATTTTAAATAATCTTTTTTTAAATAAGAAATAATATTATATAAATAATAATGTTAAAATTTATTATATTTTATAAAATTATATTAATTAAAATACTTCTTATATTATTTATAAGATTTTATATTTTTATTAAGAAAAAATTAAAAATTAATATAATATTTATATATTATAATATATTTAAATATATATTTTAGAAATTTATTCTTATAAAAATATATAATTTATTTAATTAAAAAAAAGATTTATAATAAATCGTTTAATTATATATATATTTATAAAATAAATATTAAAAAAAGTAATATTAATTTAATTATAAATAAAATTAAAAGTAATCTTTATATATAAATTTTTTAAATTTATATTAAAGGTTATATAAATATAAAAGATATTAATAAAAATAAAAACAACTTTTAATTTATTAGAGCCTAACCTATATTCCTTATAATTATATATATTAACCCTATTTTCTATTTAATAATACTTCTTCTTTTCATATAATAATATACTACTTTATTAGAATCTTATATTCTATGAATATTTACCCTAATAATATTAATACTAATTAATAATTAATTTTATAATTATTATAAATTAATTAGATTTAATTAAAAGAAATATAATAATAATAAATAAAGTTATATTTATATATAATATATATTAAAGAAATAAATCAACTATAAATAAAATTATATAAACCCTTTAAATATTCTAAAAAAACCTTTAATTATAATCTATTAAATTATATAATATAAATGTTAATTACCTTTTAATATCTTTATATCTATTATATATTATATTAGTAATGCTATTATTTAATAATCCTTTAATTTCATTCTATTCGAATTTTAATTATATTTTATAGCTTTTTTTTAATTATTTTATACGACTTTTATATATTTTATATATATATATATATTAATTTATATATTATTTATAATTATATAAGCCTTATTTTAACTTAAATTCTATAGTATCTTCTCTTAGAATTTAATATTCATTTAGAATCCTTTAATTAATATTTATTATTTAAATCTTAATCTCTTTTCTAAATTAATTTCTTTATAGAAAATAATTATCTCGATTTTCTTTATTAAAATCTTAAATATTTTAATGCAAATATATATAATAATATATATTTATATATTATAAATATTCTAAATTATTTTCCCCTTTTTAAAATTTCTTTTAATTTTATCTTTATTAATATTTAAAGAATTACTAAATATCATACCTTTAAATATATAATATATATAATATAAATAATTTTAATAAACTATAATATAATTATAATCTAATATAATATATTTTCTAAAAAAAGATTAATTTTAAATAAATATTAATTTATTTAAATAAAATATTATTTTAATTAATATTAATTCTATTAAGAAAAATAATAAAAAACTTATTAATAAATAAACTTTCTATTATTTCTATATTTATACCTAAGAAAAATAAAAAGATTTTAAACTCTAAAAATAATTTCAATTTAACTTTTAAAAATAAAATATAAAAATATTTAATATTATTTATTTATATTTTAAATCTAATCTTCGAAATTATTTATAAAAGAATAATATCTTTATATTAATATCTTTTAATAAAATTAGAGATAATTTAATATATATTACGATTAATTAAAACTATTATAAATAAACGAAAAATGAAATAAATTTTTAATTTAAAGTATAATTTATAAAATTTAATAATTGTTTTTATTTAAATTAATCTACAAAAGCGTTTATTAATTAACCTTATTAGATATATAATAAATTAAATCTAAAACTTATAAGAGATAATTTCAACCATTTATTAAACTCTTTTATATAATTATATTATAATAAATAAAAGAAATTTAATAGCGAATTATATAATATTTTTAATATTAAATATAAGATATTTTATAATGATTATATTAATATTAGATTTAAATTAAACTTATAATATAAAATATTTCTAATCATATTAGAAAAGAAAATATAAATATATTATTATAATAAATTATTAATAAATAAATATATTATTTTGTTACGGATTAATAAAAGGAGCTAAGAATAGTATTTATTAAAAGGTTATATTAAACTTAAATATAAAACTAAAAAGAGAAGAAAAGCTTCTAAGAGGCTTAGAAGATTTTTATATTATAAGGGCATATAAATTAAGTACTAATAAGCGTTAATATAACCATTTATATATAACCTAAGATTTATATATAAAAGATATAAAATTATTTATTTTAGAATCATAATATTATTGTCTCCTTTAAGAAAAGTTAGCTTTTAGTATTATAAATCTTTTTATAAAAAATATTAAAATTATCTCTTATAATTTTCTTAAATATTTTAAATATTATTTATAAATTCTTTATAATTATTTAATCTATTATTATATTATTTTAATTAATTCTTTAATTTCTTTAAAAGGCTTAGAAATTTAGAATGTTTATTATAAAATTATAATAATTTTTATAAAATATATATAAAATTTAAAATAAAATATTATTCCGGATTTTTATTAAATCCTTCTTATTAAATACAATATTTTAATTTATTATATAACTTTTTTATAATTAAAATTTTATTAATTATTTATTTAAATTTATTAATAATTATTATTAAAAGAAAAGATTTATTAATCTAATCTAATAAGGGATTATTCGGATTTAAATAAAGTTTATCATATAATTAAATTAATCTAATCTTTATAAAATTCGAAAGTTTTAAATAGAAAATATTTCTAATTTATTTTAAAATCTCAAAAAAATCTTCTATTTAAACGATTATTCTTTTAATTAAAAGAATAAATAAATATTTTATTACTAATTTTAAAATTAATTAACCGATAATATTTATTATAATTATATTTTATTCATTTTTATAATTATATTATAAATTCCTTTATTTTAGAAATAATACCTTTTATTCATTTTATAAGCATAATAACTTTTTAAAAACTAAAAATCTCTTATAGAATAATAATATTAAAAATCTTCTAATTAAATATTATTAGAAATAAATAACTATTAATAATCTTAAAAGAAGAAAACTAATCTAATAAATTATATAGAAATAGAAATTAAATATAATCTATTAAAAGAATTAAATCATTTTAATTATTTTAATAATAATTAATAAATAATTATAATCTCTAATTAATAAATTAGTTTATAATTTCTATTTAATTATTTATTTCTATATAATTTAAAATAAAAAACTTATATTTAATTCCTAAAAGATAATAGAATTTTTTCTAAAATATAAAAATAAATAAATTTTTTTAATTAAAAATATTTAAAATAAAAAAGCTTTTATATCGAAAAATATAAATAATAAATAATTAAATTAAACCTTTAATAGTAACATCTTTTATATAAAGAATCGAAATTAATTATTTATAAAAATATAATTATTTCTATATTTAAAACGAAATACTAATTTAAAATCTATTAATAAATATTATTATTATTAATTCGAAATAAAAAATAGAATAAATAATCTAAATTTTCTATTATAAAGAATATATAATTAATAATAAATATAATAATTCTTAATATAATAAATAATATTATTAATTATATTATACTAATAATAATAAGAATAAAAAAAATAATATATCTTATTTCAATTAGAATAAATAATAATTATTTTATTATATATTTCTATAATAAATTTAATCTATAAATTATTTAAATCTAATATAATTAATTTATTCTAATAAAATAATAAACTATTTTCTAAATTATATTCTAAATCCGCTTTTATAATTATAATATATAAAACTTATAAGAAATCTGATTTACGATTCATTTTAAAAATCTTATTAATCAGAATAAAAGATTTATCAAATAATTAAGCATTTATTAATATTAATTCTCTAAATAATTCCTTCCATATTTTTAATTCTTTTATAATTTTAAGATATAGAATATTATAATCTAAAAGAATTTAATAATATAACTTTTTTTTAAGATTCTCTTAAATATTAATATTCTAATCTTAATAAAAAAAATATTAATAAGATTATTTTATTTATTAGATCGATATATAATTATAAAATAGAATTCTAAAAAAATCTTAGCTTAATAAACTTATTAATTTATTAATTATAAAATACTTAAAAGAATAATAATTAATATAAATTTCAAAATATTAAATAATATTCTCTAATTCTAATCTCTATTTTTAAAAAGATTTAATAATAATTAATATCTTTTTATTATATATTAAATAATTATGCCATTCTATAAAATTAATTATCTTAGAAAAGTATATAATAAAATACTATTCTTTATTAGAATAAAATTATAAAAATAACCTAATAATTATTCTATTAAAAATATTAGTTTTAATTTTAATATTTAATTCTAAATTATAATATTTAAAAATTAATATTTTTATTAATCGAGACTTTAATTCCTTAAAAATTAATTAATAATTCTTATTAAACTTAAAACAGACCTTAATCTTAATTAGATCATTTAAAAGCTTAATTATTCTATTATAATCTTATATAAATTAATAATAAAAATTATAAAATCCTAGAAAAAATTAGATATTTTATATATTCATCGGATTATATTAATATTTAATAATCTTAATCTTAATTAAATTAATATTAATACTCTTTATAGAAATAATAAAGCTAAAATATTTTATTTATATAATACCGAATTTATATTTCTTAATATTAACTTAAAATCTAATATTATAAAAGCGTTATAAAATTAAATAAATATATTATATATATTTTTTAAGATTTATAAAATAAATAATAATATCGTTTAAATAAACCATATAAATATTATTAAATAAATCTATTAATATATTATTTATATATCTTTAAAACATTATAAGATTATTTATTAGATTAAAAAGCATTATATTATAATAATAGATATCATATTTCCGATTCGGCGGAATCTTATTAGAAATAATTTTTGAAAATATATCTTAATATTTATTATATTTTAATAATAGATTTTTAATATTTTCCTTTATTATTTCGATTCTTAAATCATTAAGATTAATATATTTTATATAAACCATTAATATATTAATATATATATCTTTAATAAAATAATTAAACTTATTAAAATTTATAATAAAAAGTATATTTTTCTTATATTTTAAATAAAAGTATATATTAACCCTATTAATACCTACGATATTAATAATAGGAATACCATTTTTATTATTAATTAAAGAATAAATTTTCTTCTAATATATTTAATTCTTTAAATAAAAGATATCATAAAATTCACGATTTATTTTATTAAAGTTATTTATTTATTATAATTTCTAATTATAAGAAAGATATAAAATATAAAATTCTAATATATTATCATTATTATTATTATTAGAACTATTTAAAGAAATAAATAAAATATTATATACTTTAATAGAATTCTTTGAATCTTTATTATTATTAATATTTAAAAATAGCGGAAACTCTTTCTTATATACTTCTAATAATATAATTAATTCCAGAAATTCTAATTAAATTTCATTAATTCTTTTATTTTATTTAATTTATTAATAAATATTCTTCTTATTAAATTAGTAATTATAATAAATTATATCCTTTTAATAATTAGAAAATATAAATTATAATATAAATATATAATAGAGAATTATAATCTTCTATAAAACTGATTTATATTTCAAAATATTAAAAAATTAATAAAATAAATCATTAAATATATTAATATTAATTTTATATTTTTTAAGAAATTTATAATTAATAATAATATTATATTAATTAATATTATAAAATAAGAAAGGAATATTAAAAGAATATTATTTATTAATCATTAAAATAAAATATAGAATTTTTATAATAATATCATTATAAGCACTATTATAATCTTATATTTAAATAAGAAACGATAATTCTTTTAATATTATATTAAAATATTTTATAAATTATATATTAAAATTATTATATAGAAATAAAAAATCATTTATTTTAATATTAATTAAAGTTTTTATTTATATAATAAAACCTTTATTAATTATCTTATATATAATATTTAAATATAATTTATTTATTAATTAATTAAAATTAACCTTTATAAGATTAATTCTTAATAAATCTAAAATAGAATTTTTATTTAAATCTTTTTTTTTTAATTCTTAGAAAATTCTTTTATCATATTAGATGATTTTATATTATTTGAATTTAAATTAATTCCTTTAATATCTTTTTTATTTAAATTATTAAAATAATTATTAAAATAATAATCCTTTTTATTATAAATAAAGCATTTATTATTTCGAAAAAAAAAGTAATTTTTCTATTAGATTTAATATTAGATTTATTAAAAAACTTTTTAAAACCGAATCCTTTAAAATATTTAAGAATTTTAAGAGTTTTATTATTATTAAAATTATTATTATAAGATTTAATAAGAAACTTATTTATATGGATAAAATATTTCTTTTATTTATTATTCTTTTAAAACTACTTTTTCTTAGATTAATAATTAATAATAATAAAATTAAACTCTTTTATATTATTAAACTTATAAAATTAATTATAAATATTTACCTTAATAAGTTTCGGAAATTGGCCTTTACGGCCCTATCGATAGATGAACAAATAAATAAATAAATAAAGTTTCGGAAATTTATTATAAAAATTCTTAAATCGATTATTCTTAAGAATAATAATATTATTAATAATAATTAAAAAATTATAATAGAATTTATAAATATTATTAAACTTATTATATTTAAACTTCTTATAAAATCTTTTATTTTTATATAATTTATTAGGATCTATAAAAATAGATAATAAAATAATAAATATTTTATTAATATTTTTAAAAATATTTTTAATATTTATAAAATTAAATCGATTATAAATAAGATTATATATTTTATCTTTAATATTAATATAAATAAAACCTATTTTATTTAATTCTATTAAAAAATAATTATTATTAATCTAGAATTATAATTGAATATCGATAAATTAAAATTAAAATTTAACCTTAATTTTATTATTAAACTTAATTATCTTTAAGAATCTCTCGGATTTATATAATCTATAATATTTATTGTTATAGATTAATTAATTATTATTAAAATTATTAAACTTAAAAGATTCGGGTTTTAGAGTTTTCTTTTTCTTTAAAGAATAAAAAGGATTAAATTAATTAATATTTAAAGATTCCCTAATATTAAGATATTTATAGAAAAGTTTAAAGATCTTATTAATCTTATATTAATATTTTATAATATTTTTAATAATATTATCCTTTTATTAATTCTAATATTATAATACCTCTACTCTTTATATAATAGTATTAAGAATCTCTTTAAAAGTTTAATTATTAAATTTATTATTATTATTAAAAGGATCCTCTTAATCAGAATCGATATTTATAAGCTTATATTTATTAGAGTATTTATTAAGATTAATATTAGAAGGAATAATAAAACTTTTATTATTACTTAAAGCTTAATTAATCCGATTTAAGAAATCTAGATTTATTATAATTTATAAGCTTTAATTAAGAGGAATATTAAAGTAAAAAGGTTTAAATATAATCTTTATAAATTGATTTTATATATTACGTTATTAGTTTATGATTATAATAGTTAAAGAAGAAATAATTTATAAATATTAATTATTTATTTATTATACGTAATAATATAAGAAAGTAAAAAAATCGTAATTTTTATTATTTAGAATATTAATTATATCTTCTTAGATAAAGAAAGTTAATTTTGTATAATATTATAAATTAATAAAAGGAATTAAGAATAGTATTTATTAAAAGGTTATATTAAATTCGAATATAAAATTAAAGAAAAAAAAAGAATTTTTAAAAGGTTTAAAAAGCTCTTATATTATAAGGGCATATAAATTAAACGCTAATAAGCGTTTATATAACTATTTATATATAGCTTAGGATTTATATATAAGGGATATAGAGTTATTTATTTTAGAATTATAATATATTTCAACCTCAAAAATAATAATAAAATCGTATTTTTATATTAAAAAGAATAAATAATAATATTTAATTAATTAAAAGAATATTTTATTTTGAAAATATATTTAAAAAAACCCTATTAAGATTTGTATTAAAACTGTATAAATTCTTTTTAATAAATTAAAGAAAATCTAATAAGAATTTATTATTTTATATTAATAAAATATAAATCTCTAAGATTAATTTTAAAATATTTATTATAATATTAATAAATATAATATAATTAGTTTAATTATAATATTAATATATAAAAACTTATACTCTTAATTATAAAATATAATTAATATCATTTAATATAAAACTTAAAAAATTAATATATTTTTTTTTAATTTTAATATTTTATAATAAAATATTTAAATTAATTCTTTTAATCCTTTTTATATATAAAAATATTAATAAAAGAATAATTAATTTTAGATTAAATATTAATTTAATAATTATAATTATTAACGTTAAAAGAATTTCTTTTATAAAAATAATTAAAATTATAAAAATTAGAAACTATATAAAAACTTTTATAATTTCTTTTCTTAAAATTCGAAACTTTATTTTAAAAATTAATTAGAATGATATTTATATTTTAAACCTCTTTAAATTAAGAAATATTATATATATTAATAATTAAATTATTATTCTTAGAAATACTTTATTAAAAATAAATAATAAATATTTAAAACTTTTATTAATAAATTAAAAAAGATTAATTAAACTCTTATAATAATAAACTTTCAAAATTTTCTTATTAAATATAAAAATATAAAAAGAATTAATAATATTTTAATTATTATTAATTAAATCTTTAAAGTTTAATAATTATTTATAAATATATAATTAAATAATGTTAATAAATATAAAAAAGAATCTATTCTATTAATCCTAAAAAATTAAACTATATTTTATATTATTATAAGAATTAATAAATTTATTAATATAATACGAATAAATAAACTTTTAATTTCTAAACTATTTACTTTTATTAATTAAAAATAAATATAAAATTCTATTTAAAAAAAACGAAACGATTTCAATTAAAATAGTAATTATTCTAATACCTTTTAAGGATATTAATTTCTATATTTTATTAATTAATATGCTTTTCTTAATATACTTTAATAATATAATTACTTTAAAAATAATATATAATAACTTAAATAATATTATAATATAAGATAATAAAAAGTTTCTTATTATATAAAAATAGGAATACTTATAATTCTTATTCAATAAAACCGAATATTCTATTATTGATTATTATTTATCGGAAAAAGAATTATATTAACTCTATTAATAATTTAATCATTTATCGATTCATTATTTCTAATAAGTTTTAAAATAAATTAAATATAATATCAAAAGATAATATTTTAAATATTTAATTAAAATATACTATTAATATTAAATAAATATTAAAATATTAGAATAATTTAAATTTATAATTAAGAATAATTATAACTTTAACTATTATATTATTATTAATATTATATATATCTATAATAAACCTATTATATATATAATAAGTATATTAACCTCTTTCTAAGCTATTAGATTCCTAAAAAATATAATTATTAAAATAATTTAAAATATATTTAAAATAATATAAATTAATAATTATTTTATACCTTTATTATAATATTAAAAAAAATTATTTCTTAGAAATTCAGAACTAATATTTAAACTCTATTAATTATTATTAAATAAATACCAATTAAAATATATAATAATATTAAGAAAATAAAACATTATTATAACCTTTTATATAAAATATATAAAATATTTTTTAAGAATATATTAAAAAATATTATCCCTGAAATCCTTTTATAAATAATTATTAAAGTAATTAATAATATAATTAATCTTAATAATTTAATATTAACCCTTTTCATTTTTAAAGTTTATTTATATATTATAAATAATTTATTACTTTTATTAATAATTTAATAAAAGAAATAAGTAATTAAAAAAATAATAAAGAATATTTAATAAATTTAAATTAAGTATTTTATAAACAATATTTTATAGACTCGAAATAGCTTTAATATCTTTATAATAATAACCTTATCTATTAATTTATAAATAAAAATCTAAAAAAAAGCAAATAAATTAAACGTTTTAAATTATTCTATATCGAAGAAGAAACGTATATAATAATAATATTATATAAACTTATAAAATTCAAATTTATTATTATTATATTATATTATTATAATAATTGTAATAATAATATATTAAAAAAAAATATTATTCCTTACAGTAATATTAAATAAAATTAACCTTTAACTTTTATCGAATTTATATTATAATTAAAACCTTAATAAAATATATAAAATATAAGAAAATAATTAACGTAGAATAATTTAATTAAAATAAATTAATCTTTATAAAATAATCTATTTATAAAAAAAAACCTAACCGTTTATATAAAATTCAACTATTAATTAAAACTATTTTTTCTTCTTATATTATTAAATAAATTATATTCTTTAAAAATAAATCCTTTCTAATTCCTATTATTAATCCTAATATTAATATAAAATATTAAATTTTTAAAAAAATAAATTTTAAAACGAAATTAGAATAATTATTTAATATAATAAATTAAAATTCTTATTATATAATTATTCTAAAATAAAACATTAAAATAAATTAAGCCTTCCTTATTAATAAGGAATAATTAAACCTAATATTATTATTAAAATTATAAAATAAAAATATAATTATTACCCTAAGAAATCCTTTTAAATAATCAAATTAAATTAAATTTAATAATCTTTTTATTAATAACGTTTTCAAATTTATATTATTCGATCCTAAGAATTATATAAATATCTATATCTTTAATATATACTTTATTCAAGAAATAAAAAGTAAAGTTATCTCTATTCTTTATAAGAAATCCCAGATAATTATATAAAAATATAATAATTAAAAGAAGAAATATTTTCTTATTTAAATGCTTATCTTTTTATAATTTAATTAATATTTAATTCTAATTTTTATATTTTTTATATTTTCAATTAATAATAAATTCAATATATAATTTCATAATATAATTATAATTTACTTTTAATTAAAAACCTTTCTTGATTATTTAATTCTCATCTATTTATTTAAGGAAATTTATTATCTCTATTTAAATAATATTATTATTATTATTCTTAAAACCTTTTATAAGATTATTAAAACTATTACGTATTAATAAGCGATTTATTATAATTATAATAAGATTAAATTAAAAATAATTATATCTATTTATAACTTTTATCTATTAATTATTATAAATAATAAAGATAAATATTTAAGAATAATTAATATATAAATTAATAATATTTTAATTCGTAAGAATTAAATATTTATAAATATAAAAGAATAAGAAATAATCTTTAATATTAAACCTAAGATTAAATTAATAAAGAATATATTAATTATATTTAATAGTTTAATAATTATAAAAAAAAGTAATTATATTTAATTATATTAAAAGAAATAAAAAAAGAAATTTACTTTTATTAATTTCGATTCTTTAAATTATATAAAAGAATATTATAACTAATTGATATATAGTAATTATATTAATAATATATATTAATTTGAAATATTTTATAATCTTTTAATTATTATTTAAATTAAAATATCTAATAAGAATAATATTAATAAATTTAATATAAGAATATAATAATAGATAAATTATCCTAATTATAAGCTCGATTATATCCCTATTAAATTAAACATTATTAAAATATTTTATTTCTTTAATAAATCTTTTATTAATAATAAAAATCTTAGTTTATAAATTAGGTATATAATTATAATCGATAATGAAATAATATTATTAAAAAAGAATAAATTTATTCTAATTAGCAATTTAATTCATTAGAATTCTATTAAAAACTAACGTATTATAAAGAGTATTTTAACTTCTAAAATCTATATTATTATTTCCGAAATTAATTAAACTTTTATTATAAATACTATTATTATTTAAATCTTTTTATAATTCTATTTCTCTTTAATATTAATAATTATATATATAGATTTATATTCTTTATATAAATATATTATTAAATTAGATTCTATTAAGGAAAAACATTTTATAATTAATATTATAACATTATAATAAATATATAAAAAATAAACAATAATAAATATTTATTAAATCTATAATAATAATAATCCGGCTAATTCAATAATTAAATCGAAATTAAATAAAATATTGGAAACATTTATTAATATAAATACTGTTTATATATATATAAATAAATAAATAAAGTATAAGATTAATTAATTTAAAGAAATTTATACTCTTTTATTAGATTATTTTTAATATTTTTAGGCTATTATTTCATTTTTTTTTAAATGATTCTAAAATAATATAAATATTTTTAATTTCTTAACCTTTAAAACTTTATTTTCTTTTATTTAATTATTCTACTAATTTCTTATTTCCTTTATTATTATATTACCTATTAAAAAAAGAAAAGAAAATCTAATATTAAGGCTTAGCTTATATTCCTTATAATTATATATATTAACCCTATTTTCTACCTAATAATATTTTTCCTTTTCATATAATAATATATTACTTTATTAGAACCTTATATTCTATGAATATTTACTTTAATAATATTAATATAATTAATTTTCTTTAAATAAATAAAAGATTCTAAAAAAAAAAGCTTTTATAAGTTTTATTATAATATTATAATAACTTTTAAAAGATTTTAAATTAATTTTTATTAAAATATAAAAAATTAAATTAAATTTAATTAAAAGAATTTTAATTATATTATATAAAAAATCTTAGATTTTTTTAAATTTTAAATGAAAGATATTTAAAAGAATAAATAAAAAAATAATATTAATTTTAAATACTTTTATTCTTTAAATATTTTATTAATATATATAAGATTTTTTAAACCTTAAATTCTAAACTAAAACCTAAAACTTATTTTTTAAATCCGAAATACTTAGAAATCTTAAATATAAATTCTTAGAATTAAGAATAACCCTTTATTTAATCTTAAATAAACTCTTTTAAAAAGGATTAATTAAATATTATAAAGATAATTCTAATATATCTCTTTATACTTAAAATAACCTAGAAATTATTATAAAATGGATTAAAAATATTTTATAAATATAATCATATAAAATATAAAGAAATCTAATTATATATAAAAAATAATTTAATTTTTATTAATAAAAAAAAATATATTAAAATAATAGTAACAAATATTAATTTATTTAATTAATTAAATTAATATATTAATAATATTGATTAATTCGATTATTTTAATAAAAATAATATATTTATTAATAGAAAAAAGTTTAATAAGATTATTTATAAATTATTAAATTATTAAAATTTAACGGATTTTAAGGTTTTTATATTTTATTTTTTAATATAATTAATATTAATAAATATCGATATGTTTAAATTTAATAATAAATTTTAAAATTTCTTTATTTATTAATTTAATTATTATAAGATTATTATAATAAAGGATATAATTTTAATTAAATTAAAAATTTAATGAATTAAAAAAATATATTTATTAAAAAAGTTTTTTTATAATATAAAAAAAGATTAATACTTTAAAATCAATAATAAATATAATAATAAAATTATATTTAATAATTTTCTAATTAATTATATTTTTAAATAATTTAAAAATCTATCTTTTATTATTATATTAAATAAAGATATTATTATTATAAGAGGAATTATAAATAATAATTATATATTCATAATTTAATTTATTTATATAATATTCAAATTAGAATATAAAATCTAATATATTATTTAAATATAAAAATAATTAATCTATTATATAATAATATTAAAATTCTAAATTAAATTATAAAAATAAAAATAAATTAATTAAATAAATAATATCGAATTATATTATATAAATTATATATTTTAGATAAATTTAATATTTATAAATTTCTTTTATAAAAATAATTCTATTATATAAAATAAAAGATATAATTAATATTAGAATAATTAAATATTTTTTATTTTTAAATTTAAATTATTTAATTAAAGATTTAATATAAGAATCTTAATATAATTAAAATTTCTTATATTCATAATATTAAATAATATAAATATTAAGAAATTATTTAAATTTATTAAAATCTTTTATTTTATAATATTTTATTAAATCGGAATAGAATTTATGATAATATATCTTTTTAATATAAAAATAAAATATTATTATATTATTAATATAAAAGAATATAATAAAAATATTATAATTCTAGAATTCATTAAAATCTTATTAAAATAAGAATATTAATAATATAATTTAATTATAAAAATAAAGATTATTAAAAGTTATATAAAATTATAAATGATAATTAAAATATTCTTAAAATATTATATTTATTTAAAAAATAATAATATACGATTTTATTTAATTTAAAATTATAAAAAGTATTAATCATATTTAATTAATAAATATTTTAATTAAAATAAACGATTATAATTATTAAAACTTTAAAAATTCTAATGATTAAAATAATAATATAATTATCCTAATAAATAAAATTATATTAAAAATCTTTTCGAATATAAAATTATACTTTAAATTTAATAAGAAAAGTATTTATATTAAATTTATAAATATATATCTATTAAAATAAAAAAGGTTATTTTTTAATATTATTTATATCGTATATTAATATTTTCTTAAAAATATTCTTTAATTTTAAACTTTAGATTTCGATATTTATTATCGATTTTTATTTATTTATAAATTCATATTTAAATATTTCTTTATAATTTCTTAGAATTAATAGGAAGTTATTTTTATATAATTTAAATTAATTAAAAAATATTTTTATTTAAAATATAAATCTAATTATATTTATTATATAATAGTTTCTTTAATAAATATATTATATATAAGATTATAAATAAATATAATAAATTATTAAATTTTTATTTTTATTAATTCCAATTATTATACGTTTTTCTAAAACTTTTTAATAGGTTTTAATAGATAAAAGGGTTAATTATATAATATTAATTAAAATATTAAAGATTCTTGAAAATTATTATTATTTTTATAATTTAATTAAATAATTAAATTATTATTTATATTTATATTATTTAGAATTAAAAAATTGTTATTATTAACTTTTTCCGAATTCAATTTAATATAAATATTAGAATTTTAAAATATTATTAATAAAATAAAAAAAGGATTCAATATTAGAATTAGAAATATATTATAAATGATTAGATTTATTATTAATTTAAATAGAATAATAATTTATAATTATATTTTAATAATTCTTCTATAAAATTTTTTTTTAAATCGATTATAAGATTATAAATTTAAAACCTAATAATATCTTCGATTTTATTTATTATAATTTATATATTTTCTTAAAAGAGCTTTTCTTTATTTTTTATGTAATAAAAAGATTTATTAAATATTATATTTTACATTCATATAATTTTATATAAAAATAATATATAAATATATTAAATATTAATACTTTTATAATTATATAAATATCTAATATAAACTTAAAAATTAAATTTAATAAATTTAAATAATAAAGATTTTATAAACGAATAAATATAAAAGTTATAAACCTAATAATATTATATTTTAAAAATAAGATTCGTAATATCCTTAATCTTTTTAATAAATTTAATTAAAGAAATCTAATTAAATATTCTAATAAGAATATAATTTAATAAATAAATAATAGAATTAAATATTTCTTTTTAAAAGAATAAATTTAATAAGTTTAAGAAGATTTATAATATTCTTATTATAATAATAATTATATATTTTATATATTTTAATCTATTATTTTAAATATAAATATAATTAATAAATAAATAAAATAAAAGATTTTTTCAATAAAATAATTTTTAGAATTTATTATTAAAAGATTATTTATTATTATTAATTAGAATTTTCATTATAAATTCTTAATTTTTTATTAAAATAATTATATATTTAATATAAAATAGAAAAATATCTTTATTATAATTAACGATTTTATAATTAAGATATATTTTATTTATAAAATATAAAAAGTAAAAATATAAATAATTACCCTTAAAATTATTATTTATAAAAATAATATCGAATATAAGAATTATAAAAGATTAAAATAATATTTCTTTTAAATATTTAAAAATAATTTTAATAGTTTTTATTTAAACTTTTTTTTATCTATTATTCGTTATATATTCGTTATATTAAATATATAGAAGTATAGATTATTTTATAGTTCGTATAACGTGGTTTATCAGCGAGTCGGCCATATCACCGAGTCGACCACTTTTCCTTGGCACAAAACTTCAAACTTGAATAAATTAACTACAACAAATCAA
>QYAP01000717.1:0-32656 GCA_003988905.1 Hymenotorrendiella dingleyae
ACAGGAGAGGCTATATAGCCTCTCAGGGTGGCACGTGCACGGCGCTGGCGGCTGCACTGCCTGTCAGTGGTCTAAGGGTCCGACGACCACATGACAAAATAAGAGAAAATATAAATTAAAGAATAAAAATAAAAGAATAAATTATTAAGAATTAATCTTAATTCTTAAAAGAGTAAAAATATTAAATAAATAATTAATAAAATCTAAGAAATTAAACTAATATTATCTAATAATAAAATCTCTTTTCTAAGAGTTTTATAAATTATAAAAATAGAATAAATAATTAAATAATAAATAATTATTAATAGAATTAAAGGTTTAAATAAATATATAAGATTAAGTTTTTATTTATTTTAATAGTTTCTTAATTATAAATTAGAATTAATAATAATATTATATACTTTATTAAACCATATCGATATAAGATTAAAATTTAAATTTAAATTAATTATTCCTTAAAATCTATTTAAAAGTTATTTTATATCTATTTTTATATTATAAGATATCTCTATTAAAATAAATATATAAAAAAATATCTTATAAAATTAAATTAAAGCCTTTAATCTATTAATAAGGTTATTTTTGTTACAGGTCCAGATCTGTGACCCTTAAGTAGTCGAGTAGCATATTGGACTTCCATCCAATAATAGTCCCTTTTTGGGCAGTTCACTGTTGGTTGGTCTAGTGGTAAAGCTACTCACCCTCCTAGCCTGTGACAATTTTATATCTATTTTTATATTATAAAATACCTTTATTAGAATATTCCTAAAATAGTATAAATATTTAAGTTTTTTTTTTCTTTTTTCTTTATAATTTACGATATTTTATTATTATTATTATAATTTTAAAGTAAATCCCTTTTCTTTATTTATTCTTTTATTCTTTTATTTATTTATTTATTTTTTCTTTTTTTTTCCCTTTTTCTTTTATTAATAATATAATTAATAATCTTATAAATAACGAATTAATAATAACCTTAATTTCTAAATATTAATAATAATTTCGATTTTTAAATATTAATAATAATCTTAATTTCTAAATATTAATAATAATAATAATCTTAATTTTATAATTTGTAAATAATATTAAAGTAAAAGTATAAAAATAAAGAATTAATAGGTTATTAAAATAATCGGAAATTAGGAATAATTTTAATAAAATAATAGAGAAATAAATATATAAATATAATTTTAATCAATTAATTATAATTTCTTAAAATCTAATTTATAAATTAGAAATCTAAGGCTTATAAATAGATAAAAATATATATAATTTTAATAAAATATTTTAATAATAGATGAATTTCATATTTAATTTAAAAATGAATTAAAAGTTTAATTCTTTGAATTTCATATTTAATTTAATATTATTATAAAGATGGCTATAAATATTAATTTAATTTATCCTCGAATATTTTTAATTTCATCTAATTTTATATATTTTCCCTTAAAACTTTGAAGCTATTTCTGATTGCTTTTTAGACTGATAATAGAGATTCTTTATGAATTCTGTATGGATAACGCTTATATATATTATGAGTTTACTATTTTCCCATTTCTATAACGGGTTTCCGGAGGAGTTGAACGAAGAAGGTAATCCCGCGCTTTTGGGGCCCTTTAAAGACCCATTTTTTAGAAATAAGATGCGACGTACCTGTTTTCCTATTCAAAACAATCGAGGTCCAGAATTAGTTTTCTTTCTAGCTTCAAGTTGAAATTCTCAGGTGCACCAGGTGCAGCGTGGTTTTGGCTCACATCTGCCAAGAGTGCTCGCTAAATGAGCGGAAAGACTCAGGGGCAAACGCAAGCTGCATCTTTGCAGGGTTTTTTAAGTTATTGAAATTTTATCAGGAAGCCGTGAAGCTTTGGGAATTCTCTGAGTTGCAAAACACAAGTCGTTACTACGTACTCAAGACGTCATTGCCATCCCTGTCAAAAAAAAAAAAAGTTCCTGCACTCGTATACTCAAATAAGTAACTCCGCCATCGGTGTTATCATGCAACGTACGTACAGCCAAACAAGGGGTTTGCAGGGCCCCGTAATGTATCTCCGCCTGCTTTTTCCCGTGCCGCCTCCTTAAATTACATACCTAACCGTGACATCCGAATCTCGCGACTTCATCCCTTCCACGAAGTACACACCTCAGCAATGGATCTCCATGCAGCACAAGATCTCGCGGCGCGGGCGATAGACATAGTTTCGACGACGCTTGAAAAGACGCCGGGTTCGGCAATCGTGGTGCGCTACATACAATCGAGTTATCAGAATGACCCGGTCCGGTCCGCTATTGAGCTTGTGTTTGTGTTGTTTGTGGTGAGGTACCTGACCGCCAAGCCGTACCAAACCAAGGATTCCAACGCTGTGGTTTTGACGGAACGTGTAAGTTTTTCCAGCGATCTCAAAATATGGGGTGATCTTAGCAATGTTAACGATGCATAGGAAATCGAGGATCTGATTGACGAATGGACTCCAGAGCCACTCGTAACACCCATCACGGAGTTCGCCCAAGCCTGTGATGAGAAGCTACCTGTGATCTCAGGGTAAAAGCTCCCAGTCAGTAAATTTTACTGATCTAGCTGACTCTCAAACAGCCCAACAGGACCCAAATGCAAGCTTGCCAATGGCCGCTCAGTAACCAACCTCGCCTCTTACAATTTCTACAACTTCACCAGCAACGAGCACCTCAAGCAAAACGCCATTCAAGTCCTGCGCAAATATGGCGTCGGCCCCTGCAGCGCACCGCAATTCTACGGTACTCAAGATATCCACATGACTTCTGAAGCAAAAATTGCCTCTTTCTTAGGCACCGAGGAATGTATTGTCTATGCTCACAATTTCTCTACTATCACGAGTATTATTCCTTGTTTTGCGAAACGAGGTGATGTTCTTGTTGCTGATCAATCTGTTAATTGTGCGATTCGGAAGGCGCTTCAGATGTCCCGGAGTAAAATCTATTGGTATGAGCATAATAACCTTGAGGATCTTGAGAGAGTGTTGCAGAAGGTTACTAGGGAGGCGAAGGTTTTGACTCGAAGATTTATTGTGACCGAGGGATTGTTTGAAACGATTGGTGACACGATTGATCTTCCCAAAATTGTAAGTTTGACAACAGATTGGTCATCACACTTAACAAGGACGTGATAGCTAATATTTCCCAGGTCGAACTCAAGCTCCGTTACAAGTTCCGTCTCATTCTAGATGAGACCTGGTCCTTTGGAACCCTTGGAAAAACCGGCCGTGGAGTCACCGAAGCTCAAAATGTCGACATCACGCAAATCGATGTTCTCGTTGGCTCTCTATCTGGCCCTCTCTCAGGCTGCGGTTCATTCTGTGCCGGAAGCCACGACGTAATCCATCATCAAAAAATCCACTCTACTGCCTACACCTACTCCTGCGCAATCCCAGCAATTCTCGCTACCACCGCCGTTGAATCCATCGGTCTCCTCGAAGCTGACCCTGAAATCCTTGTCAAGTCGCGCCAAAATATTGAAGCGATTAGGGGTCAACTGGCTCGATCCGATTTCGTTGATATGACCTCCTCTCCGGAGAATCCTATCCAACTTCTCATTCTCAAAGACTCCATGATTAAATCCCAGAATTTGGATATCACGCAGCAAGAATTAATCTTACAAGAATGCGTAGACGAGGTATGCCATTCTTCCCTTTATCCACTGTTTATGTCCCCAGCTAACATCTTCCAGGCTCTCGCCAATAACATCCTCATAACGCGGCTCAAAAGTATGCCCTATGGCGAACACACTTCTCTCCAAGGAGGAAGTTGGCAACTAACACCTGCCTTGAAAGTCTGCACTACGACGGGCTTATCGAAGAAAGAGATCGAGAAGGCGGGGACGGTGATTAGACATTGTATTACCAAGGTTATGAGCAAGAGGATGAATTATAAACTTCCTCCTTCGCCTCGTTGAGAGGTGTGAGTTGAGTGTTGGTTTAGGTTTTGGGTGTAGAGGTTTATATCATTTTTAATTGGTGGAATCTATAGACTGGACGGGACTTCTATTGATACTTGAGGTAGAATGAGTCTGGACTTGCTGTAGATACTTACTTGTATAAGAAAGAGTTGTCCTTTGTAGCTTCGAACTTTTCGTTCTCCTGGAAGTTTTGGAACCAAGATGCTATTACTATAGTGGTTTCAACAATACAGTAGCTGAATTTAGTAGAATTGGAGTAGCTTACTCCTCTTGCGACATTGGAGCTTGTCTGTTTTAACTTCGAGCTCTGAAGGGTCTCAAATTCTCATTCTATGAGGCAAAGATTCTATGAGTAGAAGTATACTGTTCTAACTGTTCTCAATATATTACTCATAAAAACTCCGCCCGCGAGGCTTTATCTACTGTCAAGTACATTCTAAATCGGTATTGACCGGACCTATTAAGGATGTACAATAGGTCATACACCATCACAGCATATATAGACGCCAGAGCTATGCCGCTCGCCTCGGGCCACTTAACCCAAATCTTCTAGCGAGAGAGGCAAGCCTCTCAGGATCGAATGCGGCGTGGAAGTTTAGCCACTCTCTTTCTACCCCTTCCATATCAACCAGCTCAACGCCATAATTTTTACAAGCCTTACAAGCCTCCTCCCACCTTGGCCCGGCAATCCCATGAAGCTTACGAGGCACCGACAGCAACTCCAACCTAGGGAATCGCTTTTCCTTGTTCTTTACAACATCCTTCATGTGACTTATGTCCTTTTCCTGAAACGTGTGGAGCTGAACAAGATACAACTTTTCAAGCGAGGACGGAAGGACATCCAAGAGTGACTTGTTATTTTTCAACTTGAGACATTCTTGGCTGATAATCAGCTCTTTAAGCTTCGTAAATTCTTGAAGTTCAATTCCATCGCAGTTGCTGTAGAAAAGTTTGCCGCGACGTTTTGTTCGAAGCTCCAGTTTCTCAAGGGACTCTTTTGCGTTGGCTAATAAAATCTTGCCCAGCTTATCTTCTTCGAAAAGCTTAGCAAATTGAGATACTTCTGTTCGAAAAGAGATGAGCGGAGCTCCGTCTTTGAGAAGAAATTCGAATATATCAGGATGGATATCCTGTCCAATCAACGTGAAATGTGTCACGTTCGAGGGGAGCTTTGATTTGCGGAGTTTGGACAGGTCTGAGACGATGCGGGACGGCATTCTTTCCTCGTCCCAACGAGCAGTAAGCTCCCGCATTTTTGGTAATGCCATAACTGCGGCAATAAGTCCGAAGCTACTTGTACAGTACGCAAGGTCACAAAAGTCTACACTGACAAGGTTTCCAAATGCCACATGTGGGGTGCCGTGAAAGTGTGCCATCGCTGCGTGCTGAAACATGGCCGTGATTCTAGGATCCAATGGGTCCAATTCATGTCTGCTAAAGAATTTGAGGCTCAGAGTCCGAAGGTTTGGTAATCGTAGAAGAAGGAGCGCATGAATCCCTGCCGGACTCCAGAGTCGCAGAAGCTCGTGCCCGGTATGACGTGACAGATTTTTCAATTTTGGCGTATCGTTCAACCAGGCAAAAGCCTCCATCTCCGTTCTAAAAAGCTGCCGAGCGTCTTCAGGAACCTCCCTCTCAATTATAGGCTGGAGAGGGTGTTGACCGGGGGCAATCGCTGGCATTGGTCGCCTGTCTTCTCTTTGGTCCGATGGGATGTCCTTTATCGAATCCGTCGATAAATCCCAATCTTGAGTGAAGCCGGTAAGTCTTCCAATCCCTTCACCACAACGATGCATCTTGATGTTTCTGACAAATGGTGCGGTCTGTGAGCCCTTCATGATACTGTAGGCCATTTTCGACCACATCTAAGGCGGGGTGTGAGAATGGTCTTGGATTGTCCCACACTTATCCCAGATTGGTCCATATTTATCTAGAATTGGCTTTGCAATCAGATGAAGACACATGTTTGTCTGGGAGATTTTTTTGAGATCCTCTGGGTCCGCCTGGAGGCAAATATTGTGGAGGAGCTCGTTGGATAGGGACAGAGGGGACGCCATGTTGACGCTTTCCAAAGATGAATTCAAGAGTCGAAGAGCCAAATGCGAATGATTTGAGAGAGTGAAATGATGATGTGAAGATCTGGGGAGTTGAAGTAGATATTGGTCGCGTAGATATTGGTCGCGTAGATATTGGTCGCGTAGATATTGGGCGCGTTGATTAAGGATATGAGAGGAGGTTGGTAACGCGAGAACCTTGGAAGAAGGGATCTTGTCGGGATCTACACCTGGGCAATCTTGAAACCTAAGAACCCACCTGCACTGATTCGCGCGAAAGCACGTGACAAGCTCTTAAGTTGGGTTGGGTTACCTTGCCGATGAAAACCTTTTCATTTCCTCCACCATTCGCACCCACAATGCTAAAATCACCACATCGTCACGTCGCATGCTTTTCTACTCTTCTTTCGTAATGCCATAAACCACAGCAATCCAAGCTCTACCCGATCTGCTTAATAGCAAGTCACAGCTTGGCAGCCATGAATTCCGCTAGCTCCCTGTAAAGGGGCACCATATACTAACTACGTACAAAGTAGGGATGGTGGGCGGGGAATAAAAATGCAGGACGTAATATCGTCTGGAGAGTAGAAGCTGGAACCGATGCCCTTCTGTTCCTCCTTCTCTTCGCAGAATATATATCGTATACCCTGCTCAGACCTTTTCAGCCTCTGGATCGTGGAATGGAGCCACGAAACCTTAGTCATAGGTATGATCTACCCCTAATTTACTCGGCGGTAAAAAAGGAGTAAGAGTATAGCAAAAGGCACAGCCGCGTAGGTGAAAAACGTAGATCTCTTTCGTTACATATCATGCACAGTGCTGCGGTATCCTCTCAAAGCGTCGAGCGATGCCCTTGTGACATATCGCACTCATCGATGGAAAATGCATCGATAGTGAGGCTAGTGATGACAAAATTATCGTTGGTAAAAGCATCGATGAAAATTTTCTGATAGAAAGGAGGTTACCAACTCACCCGGTCATTAACAGAGTCGTCACCGGGTAAGCTGGACGGAATATGACTTAGCGAAAAACGAGCTGAAACAATCGCAACGTAATTGCGTGGAAGTAACAAATGCATGGCGGTAGGATGGGTATGGTGAAGGCTTGTAGGCTTCTAGGTATATCTGTATAAGTGAAGTAAATGCCACGCTGCCTAAAATTTCCAAGCTCTAAAATTAAGAAGTATCGCAAAATAAGGCGTAATTTATCTCCAAACAGCGACACTTCGCTGATATCTCATTTGATCTCCATTCAATATATCATTGTTCCACGTTATAGTTTGAAGAGAACATAATATACTTTGGATAAAAATAAGACGGTATGTAAGAATCGGTAAACCGCAGATAAAACCGCAACCGCTTACCAAAATCGGTTTGCCACTTGGTAGGATAGGGATCGGTAGTAATAGCGATCTCTAATCGATAACAACTGATTGATAAACTCGTCGATGAGCTACGATATGCAACAGAACAAGCTCTAGCGATTGAAGACCTCCATGGAGAACAACCGATCAATGGGAATCGATCATCGAAAACCAGCAATTTGCAGCAAAAACAAAAGCTCTAGCAATAGCAAGCCCTCGTCGATAGAACCTTATCATCGATCAATTGATCGGTGAACTACGATTTACAACAAAAACAGATCTTTAACGATGAGAAGTTGAGAACTGACCATCGATGAGAACTTGTAAACGATGAACTGATCGATGAAAGTGATCGATAACTGCGATATGCAACAGGAAAATTCCTTGCTCCCAGATGCTACCCCATCGTTGGAGAGTTGCAAGCGATCATTCTTTTCCATCGATCAACAGCGACATGCAACAATAGCATAGCTCTAGCGATAGCAACTTCCCATCAATATAAACCTTCCAGCGTTGAGAGCTTCCTAGCGATCAACAGACCGGTGAACAGACCGGTCAACTGCGATATGTAAAGTAGAGCTCGAGCGATGGTAACTTTCGATCGAAGAGACCCTTCCACCGTTGAGAACTCCATTGCTGAACCGCGACATGCAACAGAGGCAAAGCTCTAGCGATAGCAAGCTCTCATCGATAGGAATTCAACGGCCATAAACCGATCGATGAAACTGCGATATGCAACAAAAAGAAGAAGAAAAAACCACTCGAAGTTCCTTCCACTTCTCAGAGCTTTCTAAGTCAAGAAAGCAAGAAGGCCTAAGAAACACTTGCGTCTGGGGGAGAAGTGTCCAGTCATCTTATCTCAACGGTGAGGCCTAAGGTAACAAGGAAGATTACAAGAAGGTTGGGAGTAAAGGTATTTGAAAGATTGCAAAGAAGGAATAAGATGGGATATGGAAAGGGGTCAAGATAGTTCAGGTTAATAAATATAACGCGCCGAGTCGAGTTGGGAAAACGAGCACTTACTCGTACTCGCAAACCAGCGATGGGAAAAGAATCAATGGAAAGCATCGATCGATGGTAAAGACAGCAATGCCTAGTTTTGTTGCATATCGCATCAATCAATCGATGAGAGAAAGGCATCATTTGTAAAAGGCGGCGTTGATAGTACGTAACAATGGTGAAAGCAACGAGGGCAAGGACAGCGCTTGTAGTGACAGCTGGTAAGGGGGCGTTGGTAGAAGGCAACGGTGTGGAAAGAAACGATAGAAAGGTAGCGTTGGAAAGAGTAACGATGGAAGTACAAGCAACGAGGGAAAGGGGCAGCCCTAGAAACATGCAACGACGGAGAAGTGACGACGGCAAGAGCATCATCGATGGATGCGATATGCAACGAAAGAGCAACTCCAATCAACCCCAAGTGCGCCCGCGCTACACTGGAACTGAGCTTGTATCGAAAACGCTTATACCGAGTATTCGGGAGGAAGTTGGTAACTTGGTGGGCTGGACAACGAAGAACAGGAAGACTTTATGGACTTCATTCTGGAGAAGATGTCGAGGATCCTAACTCCCCTATTTGCAAAACACACCTCTTATGCCATATATCTGGCCCTGGTCTAGACACAAAGCTATCATCAAAGCGAACACAAGCAGAATCTTTTTACGTACCCATGCCATGATTCCACTCCAGTAATCCCATTCCCATTCCACCGTGTTGCCAATCTACAGCATGTCTGCTCACGGTCTTGTAAGCATAGGTCAACCCACGGTCGAGCCACACCTTTCCACAACTCCTACAGAGTAATGGTTCATTCCTTCTTGACCTGAGCCTCGCTGCTCAAACCACCCTGCTGCGGAATCAAATTCCTCAAGCTCAAATCATAAACAATATCCTCAATCTTCTTAACATTATACTTGATGCTATCGCTTCTCCTCCTCAGAGAATCATTCTTCAAATTCAGGATCTGGAAACCGGCATGCAGGTCCTTGACGAACTGGGAGATCTGGAGGGGTCGTTGGTAATCGCCTAGAGTGACGGAGTTGATGGCTAAGCGGGCAAGCTCTTCGATCAGCGTGATGATGGATTGGAGGTACTCTTCGATGGTGATGTGGAAGGCGTCATGGTCTTTGAGGTTTACGGGAACTGTGATGGAATTAGCAATGGACTTTGGATAGCACATGTTGTATCAATGGGCCTTCGAAACTGCCATCTCGCCGGCCGTGTTCTGAGTTCTCCCAGATAGTCTGGCATGATAAGGTCTAAAACGGAATAGGCCCTGGTCACCGGATCCATCTCCCATTCCCAGGCCCCATTGCGCCAGAGTATTTGGGAGAATTGACATTAAAACAGAAGAAAGAGGCGGTGGTCCAACGGACTCATTGACGCGGCATTAGAATTGGGAGGTTTACGTACCGTTCATGATCTTTCCTACTTCCTCGATCGTCAGAAGTCGGCCTGCCTCGGCGGGTTTCCCCTCCATAGCCATGCCGCCCAACCAGCCACAGACGAGAATAGCGAAAATGACATTTTGAACCTCGCGGGTCCAAAGGCCGTTGTATCTACCGCGCTTTGTTAGCCAGAATCCTCAAACAAATCGCGACGAAAATAAAACGTACTTGTAATATGGTGACTTGGAAGCTAGGGCAGAAAGCTTGGCGACGCTGTCAATTTCTTCCTTGATGTTTGCCTCGAGCGCCGCGATTACAGGCTGGACTGTAAAACAATTAGCAGCGTCCCCATATCATATCCTGATGCTTGTGTATGCTTACTCTGCGCGGACGGAGTCGAATGAGCTCTTGAAAGCGTCGACTGCGCGTGCCGTACCTGGCGCTCCAGCGTTTGCAGGATGGATTTAATTTGATCACGCGTCTCGGAATCATCATCGATCTTGCGCTGGAGGTCCTCGAAGATCTTGGAATCGACCAGACCCGTGTCGTTGAAGCTTGCCATGGCTGGAGATCGCGTTTTTTTGTTTGGGTCACGGTAGGGAAAGGTGAGGGAGAGTGGTATTTTGAGGTTCACGCTGGCTGAGTTTGAGGGTGAAAATTTCGATCGCAGGATGTCTCGAAAGCTGAACGCGACGGGCAAGAATTTTACAATGGAGGGGAGACGCGCGATTGTTACTCTACTGTGCAAGGGATTACATCTATGAGGCTACTCTCATCGAGCGCAGCGAGCCAAAGCCTCCACGGCAGTGGCCCGCGGAGCGAAACAGCAACTCCTCTTCCGCTTTCCTTTTCTCCCAGAGCTTGAGGCCTCAAATGGTGACTCAACTCACCGCTCCTCTGCCTCCAGCCTCGATCTCAGCTTCAACGTCCGCGTCCATCAACCCATCTGCCTTCGCGCAAGCTATCCCATCGAATCTCAATCTTCTTCACGACCCAGGCAAGCCTGAATCTGCAATGAAAAAAAGGTGGTCGCGTTACTCGGAGGCAGTGTAATACCGAGAACACAGTGAGATGCAACACAGGCAAGCCTGGCGGTTGCTTCTCGAGGTCAAAAGATAAGAATAATCTTTGTGATCTCCGTAGAGATCTTTCAGAGATTAAACTGAAAAGAACAGATACTACACTTGATCTAAGCCAATAGGCAAAGAGAGCTAAAGAGGAAAGAAAAGAAGAAGAGAAGTTTTTGGAATTTTGCTCGATAATATACTCGGCCAGGAGGGCCCGTGCACGAGCTATCCCGATTGGGAACTGGCGGTACGCTAAGGATTGGCAAGCGAAGTAAAGCACGTGAGGTGGCAGGAGCAAACTCCGGGATCCACTCTGCCTACGAACTTGAAGCCAGAGATAATAGGAAGGAGCAAGCGAAAACTGAGTGAATAGAAGGAGGTATTAGACTATGAACTAACGGACGGCGATAACTTGAATAAACTCTATACTAAAGGCGAACATTTACGATATTTCCGCTATTTTTATTTATTTTAAATAATATATTTTTTTAAATTCATTTTAAGTTTTATAGGTTTACGATCTTATTAAATTTATTTTTTATTTATTTATTTATTTATTTAATAATAAACGGAATAAACCGTTAAAACGGTTTCTTAAAATCTTAAAATATAAGTAAATATTATTAAAAGAATGAATTTTAATCTTAAATATTAAATATAATAATAAATAAATAAAAAGTAATTAATTAATATTATATCGATTCTTAAAAAATAAATCTTTTAAAGATTTATAAAAAGAATTAAAAAGAATTTTAGCTTTATATTCATTGATTATTAAAAGGAATAAGAAAAATTATAAAAAATAAAAAATTATTTTAAAATTTAATCTTTTAAATTTAATCTTAAATAAAGTTATAAAGAATAATAAATTATAAAAAAGTTCTTATATAAATAAAAGAGAATAATCTAAAAGATTCTTTTTTTAAATTAAGAAATTAAAAAATCGTAATTTATTTTTATTATATATTTAATCTCTTTTTTTATCCTTTTATTTAAATATTTCTTTTCTTTATTTTTAATTAAATAAATTATTATATTTTTATATTTTATTTTCTTTTAAATAAATATAAATATAATTTAGGCTATTATATAATAAAAGCTTATATAAAGAAAATTCGATTTAAATCTCTTTTTTTTTATTATCTTTAATCGTTTAAATATAATATATTAAAAAATAATTATTAAATTATAAGGTTTTATTTTTATTAATTATTATATATATATAAAGATTTAAAAGTATTCGAAATATATTAAATATTATAAAAACTTTATATTTAAACTTTAAAATATTAGAAAATAATTATATAAAAATGCTTTTTATATTATAAATTATTATAAAATTCATATAATATTTTTTGAAGGTTTTTAATTATTTTAATAATATTAGTTTTATATTATAATAATATATATAAAAGATTAAAATTTAATAAAAATCTATGAAAACTTAAAAATATTAGAATTATCATTAATTATTTTAATTTTATCAATTTATTTAATTTTTATTAATAATTTAAAATATAAGATTAATTAAATATTAATATTATATATTATAAGAAAATAAGATTTATTATATAGCAATTTTATTAAATTTAAATATAAGATTTTAATTATATATTATAATTTCTAATATAAAGATTTTAGTAAACTTTTCTTTAAAATTTAAATAATATAAAATATTTGTATTAATATTTAATATAAATAATACCGATTTCTATTATAATAATTATAATATAAAACCCTTTTTTTTCTTTAATTTTAATCTTTATTATATTAAATAATTAAAAAGAATTTAAATTAAATAAAAAAAGTTTCTTATTTTTAAAACTTTTATTATTTTAATTTATATTATATTAAATATTTATAAAAAATTAAAATTAAAATAAAAGAAAAAAAGAATTTTATATTCTAATTAATATAATAATTAATCTTTAATATATAAACTATTATTATTTTTTATATTAACTCTAAAATATTATTATAAAATTTTAATAAATTCCGTTTTAATATTTTAATACTTTAATTTATAATTTTTATAATTTTATATTATTAATATATAATAATTATTTTTTTAAGTAAAATTTATCTTTTCGTTATAAAATAAATTTAATATAATTTAAAGGATTAAATTATAACTCTAAAAATTATATATAAATATTATATACGGTTTTTAATAAATTATTAAAAATCGAAATCTTTATTTATTTATAATAATAATTATAAATTTAAGATTATATATTCGTATAATATTATTCTAAAATTAAAAAGATCCCTTATATTAATAGAATTATTATTAATAATATCCTAATAATATTTTCGAATTTTTTTATAAATTTATTAAAATATTAACGATTTATATATAATCTTAATATAAAATTGATATTATTAAAAAATAATTAACAATTATTAAAAAGATATTATATAATTTCCGGAATATTTATAATATTAATTTTTATATTATATAACCTCTTTTTAATATTCTAAATTTATATATAAAATCTTTATTAAATATTTAATATTTTCTTTTTTAAATATTTTTATTATTATTATTTATTTATATTATTTACTTATAATTTTTATTAATAAGATTTTAATAAATAATTACTTTTATATTATGTCACGATCAGCCAGAGCATATGTCGATGGTGTCTCTATTGACTAGAATAACTAACTAAGGGAGGAAGAAGAGGGCGGAGAGCCCGAGGGATTGGATTATATCCTGCGGGCGCATAGACCACGCTGGTGGAGACGTACCACGTGCGTAGCACGTGATCGTCACAATTATTTCTATATATTATATATATTAATTAAAGATAAAAAAAGAAAAGGATTTTAAGTTAATTTCTTTTAATTTAAAACCTCTTTTTATATAATAGTTTATATTATATTATATAATATATTTAATTTAAAAGAATATTTTAAATATAAGGATTTTCTTAATATTAAAATAGGAAATAGAAAAGTAAATAAAAAAAAAGAAAAAAAAGAAAAAAGAAAAGAAAAAAAAAGAAAAAATATTAAATATATAATAGAAATAAATTATAACTTTTAATTTCTTTTTCTTTATTTTATAAACTATTATTAAGAATAATAAATATATTATAATAAAATAATCCCTCTTTTTCATAAAACTATTATAATTCCTTTTATTTCTTAAAAAGTTTTATCTTATAACATTTTACTTTTATAATAAAAGGATTAATTTTTAAATTTTATATTTCTTAAAATTTAAGATTAAAATTAAGTCTTTTAATATTATATACCTAAATTTAAAACTTTTAAAACTCATTAATTATAATTATTTTTTTAGATATTATGAAAAATTATATATTTCGTTTAACGTTAAATAATTTAAATTTAAATAAAAATAAATAAATAAAAAATACGGCTTCCAGCATATTTAAACATCTAACTCCGAGGCACAACTACTTTCTGGAAAGGCACATTAAGGCTCTTCGCATCTCCGGAAAACTGCGATTTGCAACAAAATCAAATTTGTGCTATATATCTTTTTGCAAAAGAACTTGTGATCAAGACCGTTAGAGGGGCAATGTGAAAGTAGTACTGGTAAGCGGTGAGGCTTGATGTGTTCCAAGTAGATTCAAAATTGAGGCTGAAAGCCCAAATACAAACATATCTCAATAATAGCTCTTCATACTACTTGAGTAGCTTCAATTAAAATGGAAATACACCTGATGACACCATCATTTCCATTTCCACCAGCGATTATCACATGGTGAGGGAGCAGAGGCCATCCAACTTCCAGGATCCCCGGATTTCCATTTGGGGAATGGCGTCAGACCTCGGGACTTACCTCGGTATCATCACATGCGCCACGATCAAGCATCTCAACAGACCGTTTGCATCGGCGCATCATGACTCTGTTAACAGCATTGCCAATAAATAGCTAATCTACTCAAGTACTTCGCGCTCCTCCTAGAAGATCCAGTCGAAGTTTTGAAATCTACGATTCATCCTCCAAACCTTACCATCCTTACCAACATGTCTCTCAAGAACGGTTCGAGCATTCATTGTCCGCTACTTGTACCAATACTGACTTTACCGTAGACGCATTTCCCGCCTCCGAGGCTTTCGATGTTATCAACGCCGCCCTGAATGCCTCTGATGCTGAGCGCAAAGATGCCGTCAAGCAAGGAAACGCAGTCTTCGCATTTACACTGAAGAACAAGGCGGGCGAGACAGACAGCTGGCATATTGATCTCAAGGAGAAGGGAGCCGCTGGAAAGGGTCTTGGTACCAAGCCAACCGGTAAGCGCACACTCTGAACATCTCTCGAGATGGTTCTTGAATCTGCGACTAGGTTCAGGAAGATATAGGTTGGTGCTTGTCGCTAATATATCCTTCTAGTTTCCCTCTCCCTCTCAGACGAAGATTTCGGCAAATTGGTTGCCGGCAAGGCGAACGCACAAAGGCTATTCATGTCGGGCAAGCTCAAGGTTAAGGGGGACGTCATGAAGGCTACAAAGATGGAACCTATCCTCAAGAAGGCCCAATCCGTCAAGGCGAAGTTGTAAATGGGCAATGGGATAGGCGTAACGAATACAATTAACATGTACAACAATTGGAGACAATTCTTTACTGGACTTTGAACAATCGGTGAGGTTAGATCTTTCTGGTGAAGGATCGCAATGCTTGAAGAGACACCACTTCATCGGCCATGATACTTGCGAAATGGCCAAAATAGCATGTGGTACCCTACCTTTGGAATAGAAGTGTGGCTGATTGCTGTTTGCGTGAAAATGTGGCTGCAATGTTGGCCAGCGCCGAGAGCATCACTGTCTGAATCTCTGAGACATTTGAAGCACTGACTTTGTCTGGCCAACAAGAGAATTGCTTGCCTATCAAACTGCACCTAAATTGTTACTTGAGTAATTAATATTCTAGCATCTCTCAATTCACTTGCAACACGACTCTCGAAAGTTTTACTTATACTGGTGACTATTTTACCGCCGGCACTTCACCTCACGCGAGGCTGCGCTCGGAAAGGCTAGCCTCACGCGGTCACGTGGTGGATTCTCCACCTAAGGACCTGGAAAAGCGCTTGAAATTCTGTTGACATTATCTTGCGATATTCTGACCCAGCGACCGACCACACTTTGCTTCAGCCTCCCCTTGACGACCATCTACGCGCCTCACGACCCCGACCGACCCCGAATCGCGACTTCCATCTTGTGCACGCCTGGATATGCCGAACAACTAATACCATCTGGGCGCCTGCATCGCTAGTAACTGCGCATAATAGGCCCCATCCATAACCTCTCGAGTCCTTCGGACATCATTTTCGATCGATCGATCGCGGCCGAGCTGCACCTCGCGATTCTCGATTCTACTAGAACGCGATTAAATCCTACATAACGATAGCAACGATAGCGATAGATTCACAGATTCACACTTGGCGCAAATCATTTCCCGTGGACTTTGTGAATCATGGACGCTTCACAACGTGCCAACGCGGCACAACTGGCTTCGAGAAACATCAAAGCAAAACCAAAGGCCAGACGTACAGGTGGTTTATCAACACCCTCGAATCCTGCATCATCAAGTATGGGTATGCCCAACCCTTTCGCACCCAACGCGCAAGCAGGTGGTGTTCCGGCTTTTGGCGGCATCGTTGCCTCCACGGACGGTGGAAGCGCATTCAGCTTTCAATCATCAGGACCGCAATTCCCCACGACCACGACGTCCTTCGGCAGCAACAATTCCAATTCATCATTTGGCGCAGGCGGTTCCGACCAAGAATCAGAGCGGTTAGAAGACACCAGGAATCCTAAGAGACAGTCCAGACAGGGCTTTGGAGGATCAACGAGTTTTTCGAGCCAACAAAACAATACGTCTTTTGAGACGCCAGATCATCTCTTTGCACCGCACGCGCCGTTCCTCCAAAATTCTCAAGCAGCCGCGAACAATTCTTTCAACTTCAATCCAACCCCTCCCGCCGCGCAAAATCAATCCGCGAACAATACATTCTCGTTTGGCGCATCCTCTGCAATGCCATCCTCATCTGCGCCCAGTATCAATTTTGGTACTGGATCGACGATTGACAAACCCGGAAACAATATGTTCAGTTTCAGTCAACCCGCACCTCAAGCAGCAGCAAATACAGCTGCGAATACACCCGCGCAACCAGCTTTTGCTGGATTCGGATCATCAACTCCACAAGGCAAACCACCAAGCTCTCCCTTTACATTTGGTTCAACCGCCACTCAAGCGCCAGTCTCAAGCATCAACTTTGGTTCAGGTGCTCAAGCTGCGGCTTCAGGTAGTTCTACCCCTACCACCTCTGCAGCTGCGAGCTCCGGCTTCAACTTCAATCCTACCGCACCATCAACTGCCCCCGCAACCTCAGCCTTCACATTTGGTTCTACATCTACCACTACAGGTCCTCCTGCCAACATGTTTGGAAGTGTCACAGCTCCTGCGCCTGCTCCATCAGCAAATCCGCCTGCCAACATGTTTGGGAGTGTTACAACTCCGGCGCCTGCTCAACCCGCACATCCATTTGGCGCGTTTACCAGCCAAGCACCAACACCAGGTCCTTTTGCCAGTCTAAACAAACCTGCTACACCAGCCATGAATCCTTTCGGCGGTCAGGCCCAAAATGCTGAAAAGCCCGCCAACCCTTTATTCGGCGGAAATCCAGTCTCAAGTCCTGCGAAACCCGCAAACAACATGTTCGGGAGTGTGGAGCAGAGCCCTGCTAAGCCTGTGAATACTTTCTTTGGAAGTCAGACACCGAGCTCAGAAAAGCCCACTAATGACCTATTTGGCGGACAACCACAACAAAGTCCAGCAAAACCTATGTTCGGAGGTCAACAAGCAAGTCCCGCGAAGCCTCTCTTTGGAGCTTCACAGGAGAGCCCCGCGAAGCCTCTATTTGGTGGCCAGCAGGAGAGTCCCGCAAAGCCCTCATTCGGGGGTCAACAGGAGAGTCCTGCGAAATCCCAAACGCCGGCAGCTGCTCCACATAACCCGTTCGCAAGCCTGCTTTCATCGGCTTCTCAGAACTCACAACCTCAAAGTAGCGCTCCTTCCGAGGCGAAGAGCTCACAACCATCCACGGCGAATGTCTTTGCCAAATCAACCTTTAAACCCACATCAAATAATCTATTTGGTAGTGCAAGTTCGCCTGCCCCTTCAAATCCCGAGCCTCTTGGTGCTTTGAACCAACCTTTTGGTCAACCAACTCCAAAAGCCAATGGTGTTCTGTCGAGCACATCTGGAAACACCGCCAAACCAAACGGCAACTTATTTTCCATGGCTCAAACTCAGCCCTCTTCGAGCGGTGCTATGAGCGCTTCTAAATTGAATGTAAGTGTGACTATTTTCTAAAATTCCATTACCCATTGAGACGCAGCATTTTTCGATCTTTCGATTTTTGAGATTGATCTCTTCTCCGCCTTCATTTTGATATACCTATAGCTTCATTTTTGATTCTATACTAACTGATAGTCTTCTAGTCACCATTCCCACCTGTCTCGCAAGGTTCTACCGCGACCTCTAATGCTAAAGCATTTGGCCAATCTTCGGAAGTTCCTGCTGTTCTCAAGCAGATCCAGGATTCTGAAGGTGGAAGTATAGAGAAAGACGCGGATGCACCAGAAGAACCGGCCAAAGCGCCATCGTTCCTCAAGTCTGTGGGGTCAAACAAATACGCACATGTCGCTGGAAAGCCATCCGAATATCCAACGGTATTCCCTGGTATGGAGTTTGCCAGCAAGTACCCCGTTGTAAAGATGGAGGCCAAGCTTCAAGATTATGCACCACATTTCACACCCGAGCAACGTATCGAATTTTACACTTGCTTTCGTTTGAGGGAGTTAAATAAAGCTTTCCAACGCTACCTCGCAAGCTCTGAACCTATCGATAACTTTCTTCCGGGAACACAATTCTATACCGCATGCAGAGAGGAGATCCTCAGTCGCAACAGTCGGGATCTCAAAGAAGAATTGTCAAGACTTAAGCGCAAAGCTGCAGGTGAACTGGTTCCAGGATCAGAGCACTCCAGCAAGCGTGCCAAGCCTAGCCAGTCTTCAAATATTTTCCAACAGCAGTCGATGGGACCAGCTACTCCCAGCCCTACCAAACCTACCGCTGCTAGAAACTCATTCCTCAATGGTAGCCCTATGCCAACGCCCCCAGTAGCCGCTTCGCAACCCTCTCCTGCCAAGGCTGCACCCATCGCCCCCTCCGCCAAAGGCAAGCGAAAGGGTGATGACCTCAACGATAGGAATGCAGCCATCCAGGATCTAAGTCCTTTGAAGCGAGCAAAGATGCAAACAAGCAATGGAGGTGATAGTGGTGGATCCAATACATCCAACTTGTTCAAACAGGCACTAGAGAGTCCAGACAGAACCAGTCCGGTAAAACGAAGTCCGCTGAAGAGTACCGCGTTTTCTGCTGCTACAGACGAAAGCTCACGTCCTAATCCCTTCAACGCCCTTCCACTTCCTGGATCGAATGCTTCACCTGGTAGGTCATCGGCACCTGTTGGAAACGTATTTGGAGCGAAGGATACATCAAATGCTTCATCTTCACCCAGCAAGCCTGCAGCGCCTTTTGGAAATCCATTCGGAGCAAAGGATTCGTCAAGCGCTACACCGTCTCTACCAAAGTTCAGTGTGGCCCCTCAACCCCCAGCTGTCAATGCACAAACCACAAAGGCTTCCTCTCCCATAAAACCTCCACAATTTGAAGGTGCTCCGGGAGCTCAGTCTTCAGCACTTCAAATGCCCAAATTTAGTAGCGGTACAACTAATTTTGCCAGTCAATTCGCTAAAAAGGCTGCCAAATCCGAAGAAGAGCTGCTACAAAAGGCAAAGGACGACGAACTGGACTCCGATGATGATGAGGCAGAGTTCGAGGCCAACTGGAGAGCGAAGAGGGCTGAGGAGGCAAAGAAGTTGAAAGAAGATGCTCAGAAAACGAAAACAAAGTTCGTCCCTGGCAAGGGCTTCGCTTTTGGAGCGACCTCGACAGACACGACCGATAGTTCTCCAAAGAAATCCGCAAATGATTCTCAGGCTCCAGCGTCAAAGCTATTGTTTGGTCAAAGCTTCAATTCCGCCAAGGGTAGCACCTTTAACTCTCCAAGCAGTTCAGGAGTATCCACACCGGGCGGTTCTATACTTGATGGCTATCAATACGGAAAACCCGTAGACCTCTCTGAAGGTAACATATTTGCCCCAAAAACGACAAATTCGGGGCACGAGAACGGAGATGATGCGAGTGACGATGACACTGAGGGCGAAAGCGATTCCGAAAACAAAGACCCGACATTCAAACCTGTCCAGGAAATCAACAGCGGACCTGGCACACCTACTACACCGGTTGAAGAGACTGGCGTAGGAATAGCATCTGCCAAGAAAGCGACAACTCCATTCGGCGGGCTATTCAATACTCCCTCCAAATCAGAGACTCCTGCTCCCGCTCCTAAAAAAAGTATGTTTGACATGCTAGACAGGGACGAAAATGGGAACCCTAAAAGAGCAATTATATCTTCCGAGGAGAAAGAAAACACTACACCTGCTAAAACTTCCGTATTTGGAGAAATGAACAAAAATCCATTTGGGTTACCAAAATCTATCGGTTCTCCTTCGGATCAAACGTGGAAACCTAGTACCGAAATCAAATTCGGCAGCCCTGCCTCTGATGGTAAAACTGCCGCACCTGCCGTCACATTTCAAGCGGCCACGCCTAACAAGCCATCCGCTCCGGCAAATATATTTGGAAGCAATGGCAGTAAACCAACACTTTCGAATGGCGCTGGAGCAACCTCGAGCCCATTCGGAAGCTTATTCGGGAGTAACAGCACTAAACCAGCTCTTTCCAATGGGACAGGTCCATCGAATTTGTTTGGTAAAAGTTCCGCGACACCTGCAACCTCCACTGGAATTGGCTTCAACTTTGGATCTACCAATGGAGCATCTTCCCTCTTCCCTTCTGCTGCAGCTTCTGCTGCCACCTCCCGAGCTACTACACCAGGAGGCACCACCGATGGAGATAGCGCTGCCGAAGCCGATCCAGACGGCGAGACTCACGAACAGGTTGATCTCACCTCGGGTGGTGCCGGCGAGGAAAATGAAGAGGTTTTACACAATATTCGTGCTAAAGCACTTTTGTGGGAGAACAAGACATGGGCCACCAAAGGACTTGGACCTTTGAAAGTTGTAAAGAATAAAGATACCGGAGCCACACGAGTCATTCATCGCGCGGATCCCAGCGGCAAGATTATTCTCAACAAAGCACTTCTAAAAGAAGTTGACTACGAAGCAAACCAAAAGACGGTCAAATTTTCGGCGCTTTCTGATATCCCCGGAAGACCCATGCAGACATGGATCCTCCAAATCAAGACGCCTGAGGATGCACTCGCCTTGGCCAAGGTTCTCGAATCCAACAAGCCTTGAGAATTTCAAGAGCTCGAAAAGATTGAACGGCGACGGAGAAGAGTTATGACTGACACTGGTGCAAATCATTGTCATGGTTACGGGAGAATGAATGAATGCAATTGTGTTGAAGTAAATAGACGACGACGACGGACAACAGACGAGACGACAGCCAGCCTTTGTTGATTGATTTTGAGATTTTTTCTTCTCTATTCTCGCCTCAAAAAGACCTATATTTGAGTGAAGAATAAATATTTCCTGCATCATGCATATTTGTTTGCAGCATGGATGGAAGGAGTAAAAGCATGGGAATGGCGTTGCATAGCGAAAAGAAGAAAATTCTTGAAGTACTTTTTGTTTTTGTTGTTTAGATTATATAGAGATGAGTCCTGTAGGGAGGTACAAACTACGAAAGGGCATCGCATTTGTAATTATGGTTCGGGTCGTTCTTGATGTGGCCGAATTGAAAATAAAACGAGATTTTTCAGTATACGTGCGCCTTTTAAAGTGTGAGATGGAGTGACAGGTATGCGTGCCAATTGAAGTCGATACGTTTGGATCTCGGTCACTACCACAAGCTCTTGCATTTTTGAAGCGTTTCTTTCTCAGCATAAATGTCTTCTGCGTTCCATTATAACTCCACCAATTTAAACTCCAACATCATCTCACTCTCTACCACAAAACGCCCCCCCCCCCACTCTTTTCTCTCAAACCTTCACCCCCTCCACCTCCCCCTTCCCCGCCTCCAATTCCGCCCTCTCCAAAGCCCCAGGCTCCTGAATATCAACACCCAACCTCTGCGCCTCCAAAATCTCCTTCTGCGGCCCCACAAAAGTCTTCCTCCCCCTCACCAACCAATACCCGACACTGCCCACAGCAATAATACCCACCGCCACAACGGTATAATTCAGCGTCTGACTGGTAACGGGATTCGTCGTCGGCAAACAGAAAATAATAGTGATGAAAAAAATCCAGCAGACGGCGACGAAGGCTACAGGTCTCGAGAAGATGCCGAGGTTAAAGGGCCCTTTTCGTGCGGTGAAAGAGCGGTGGTAGATGAGCCCGATGAGGATGGGGATTCCGTAGGAGATGTAGAGACCGATTGTTGCGATGGAGGTTGCGGCTGCGAAGGCGACGGTGGAGCCTAGGGAGGGGAGGGAGAGACAGAAGGAGAGGAAGGCGGCGAGCCCTGGGATTGTGTCAGGGGAAATTCAATTGGAGAGGGATGATAATGGAATGGTAACTTACAAACGGTGCGGACGGGCGAGCGGTATTTTTCGTCTACTTTGTGGAAGAAGTGCGGGATTCCGCCGTCCCGCGCGAAGGCGAACATCATGCGGCTGTTGGAGGTCATGGAGAAGAGGCCGCAGTGCCAGACGCAGATCATTACTTTATGGGTTGGGATGTGAGTTTGGGGTGGTTTTGGGTTTAGGGGGTTTTAGGGGGGGGAGGTTGTTGCTTACCGAGACACATGAGGACGACGGCTCCGTCGTCGCCGAAGATGTCGACGAAGATTTGGAGGACGGGTTGCGCGTAGGAGGAGCCGACCGTGTTGTCGAAGTCTTGGATTGAGAAGAGGAAGGAGAGGAGGACCTTTGAAGGGGTGAGTATTATTCCAGTGATGGTTGGCATAGGGTTGTAGAATTTTGTTTGTAGAGTCGCTCCTCGGCTGCCATTATGAGAAGGAAAAGGGGGGAAGCAAAAGAGGTAAAACTTACAAAGAACCCAAACAAACTCGAGAAGCCAACAGAAGAAATGACCCCAATGGGAGCAGACCAAGACGCCTTTCTCGTTTCCTCCGAAAGATGAGCCGAAGCATCAAAGCCCGTAAGCGTATACTAAAACCCCATTAACATCACCCTTCTCCCTCATCAACATCCCACATACCTGGCTCATAAGCGCACCACAACAAGCCACATAAGCCGGACTAGCCCTAACACTCCAACCGTCCCCATCGGGACCAGTCCCATCATTAAAGGTCGCAAACACAAACCTCGCACTCTGATGCGTCGGCGCCTTTGCCAGCACCGCAATCGCCAGACTCGTCACGCCCACCGAGTGCAACAGGATACTCGTGTTGTTCAGATATCGCAGCACATGAACACCAAATGTATTCACAATGCCGTGAGAGACGAGGACAGCGGCGTAGATCCCGACGGTCTTTCCGGCTGTGGGTTCATATGCGGATTTCACCGTTGCGGTGGTGGAGATGAGGCCTGCGAGACCGAATGAGATACCGGTTGTGACGGCGACTTGGCCGAGGAGGTTGAACCTATTTTCATATAAAATATTAGCTGGGTTTCTCGATTTGACTTGTGAGGTATGAAGGACTTGCCAGCCTGTAATCCAAGATGCAAAAGCTGAATGATTCAAAGGTGCTAATAACGCAGACCAGTAATACGGTCCTCCAGCTGTAGGAATGGCCGAGACGATTTCTGCCATTCCCAGCGCGACGAACATGGTGAAGACGGATACTACGATCCAGCCTACACTCATAACTATCCATCCAAACTCAACATCAGCACTCATCCAACCCTCATCCAACTGCTCATTCAACCCCTCTCACTCAGAAGATCAAAAACTCACCTCCCGGACCGCCTGTGACCAAGCCATACTGAAAGAGCGTCGTAATACCAGTGATAACCGACTAGAATCCAGATTAGCTGCTGAAAACCTCACAGGACTTTTGGGATTTGAGAGTCAACTCACTATGATGGAAAATGAAATGCCGAAATTATGCATCAATCCCCAATCACGACGTAACTCCTGCTTATACCCAAACTCCGCCAAAACCTCTTCATCTTTCACCTCTCCCCCTCTCGAGCCCCTCGATGGGTGTCTCTCTACCGCATTCTCCTGCTCCTCCATATTGGCCGTCGCGCTCGTGGCCTAATATCTCCCAGCTGGTTATATCTCCTCTCGTCGCTTCAGTCCAATTCGAAGGACTTTCCAGACTCTCAACTTCAGAACCGCGCATAGATTTTACCAGCAGTCGAATGAGAAAGTAAACAACGAAGACAAGAAACGAGGTCGTCGCGAAATTGAGAAAGCTCGGAGTGTATATGCAACAGGCCTAGCATTGCAGCACGGCCTGACCGAGGTGCCATCGTCTAACCTCCATGCAGTAATAACCCCCAGGTTCTCTGTCTGAATTCACCATCACGCCCGTGGGAAGCACGCGATGTGGTTGGGCACTTCACCTGCCTTATCCTGATGAGCCCCGACAGCTGGGAGGAAACGGCGATAAGCTGATAAGAATGCTCTGTTCTGTAGGCAAGAGGCGTGTGGACCCTGTTTGTGATGGTGGGTGTGATAGGGGAGGATGCAGTGAGATGGGGTTTGGATACGACCCCCCGTTGGTTACCGAGGGGCAATCTTAGCACGCTCGCGTTGTACGACAGAAGAAGAATGGTTTCTGGGAAAATTCCGGAATAGTTACATTCTTGCAGTTATAGATTAGTATAGTACAGTGGAGTGAATGTAAGTAATGGAGGAAGTGGGAATGATATGCTTTGCAAGAATGGTGACTTGCAAAAAGAATACCAGAAAAAGACATTCATCGCAACTTACGATAATTCGGACGGCAAATGCGAGTCCAAAACAGGCTTCGGTGAGACTTTCTGCAAAGCATTTGCTCTGCAAAACAAAAATGTTCTAGAAGGGGGATCTGCAGTTGGGGTAGAACCTAGTTTGAACCCTTCAAACTTTATACATATTCTTATATATGGTGGTAAATCTTTTGTTGAGGACTTTCACCTCCAAATATCAGGCCATATTAGGTACGAAATCGTTTGCTCCCCTACCCATATGCCTTTTGATGCCGTACGTGCAATAAAACTCCCGGCCAAATCCAAAAGTACTCCTGTAAATGTGGTGGTAGAATTTCAACGTTGGCGCCTTTGCGGCGCGTGGTCATGTCCTGCTTCTCGTCTGTAAATGTATTCTCCCGGCTATTCAAATGTCATCAAGAGCCTCCCATCTCCAACATATGTCCCATCTTCTCGATCTAATTCTTCTGTTAGCAACTAATTGGAGCATTACGTTCTGGGAGGTTATATGTACCTTTGTCTTCAAATACCCACCTACCTCCTCACTGCGAATACCGCCAGTTTTGCCCCTCCAGGCCAACGGTATCATTGGAACTCTCTCCTTCACTACAATCTCTCGATTTGGTCCTTCAACCGCTCGTACTTTGTCCGGGTTGTTTGTAAGAAGTCTAATATCCTTTTGGCCTAGATCTTCCAACATAGCTGTTGCTAATCCATAACTCCGCGCATCCGCTGGATGTCGCAACAATAAGTTTGCTTGGACTGTATCCGATCCCAAATCTTGCAGATTGTATGCCTTGAGCTTCTCGCCAAGTCCAATTCCACGGCCTTCTTGTCGCAAATATATAATAATTCCGCCGCCGGACTCTGGAAGCGACATCAATCGCGCCGCTTCGTCAAGTTGCTCTCCACAGTCGCATCGTGCTGACCAGACCGTCTCGCCCGTATAACATTCGGAATGTATCCTGACCATCGGAGGCTCCTTTTTGTTCTCTTCGGTCTTAGATTCGGCCGCCGGTTGCCCATTCGCATTTCCATTCGAGCCTTCTGGCATTTTTGACGTCGTTCGTCCAGGGAATAATCTCCCTGTGTATGCGCCTCTTATGAGCCTGTCCATCTCCGTCTCCCCTTCCCTCGGCCGATCCAAGCTCTTGCTTCTAATACCATTTCCAAAAACAATCGCTAGATGTTCCTTGTTGTCCTCGTTGTTCTGGTACAGATGCAGGAACATTTCCGTTCCCCCGATCGTGGTAGGTATCCTCGCTCTCACAACGCAATTGACTTCCGGCAACTTCTTCAAGAGCTTCGGCTTTTTCTTCCCGCAGCCGCCATTGCTCACGCTACTATCGACTGGAATTGCCCTTGGTACATGTTGCGCAGCCGATGGATGTGAAGGTGTCTGTATTCCAGGCGTCGAGGGTGGGGTAAAGGCGGGGGATACAAGCCCTGGAAGCGCGGATTCCTGCTCCGATTCTGAATGGAAGTCTGGCGTACGATGTGAGGGTAGTGATGTTGGATTCGTAATGCTCAAGGAGTTTAAATCAAGTTCGGATATGGCGCGCGACACAGGAATCGGGCGGGGAGAGTAGAATGGCGGTAGTTGGGGAACCTCGTCGGCTTCCCCATCATCGTGAATTGGATTCCAAGAAGAAGGGTGATTTGGCGGTTCGAGATTTGGCATCGTGTTGGGGTTTATTCGAGTGTTAAAGGCATGAAGAGGAAAGGGATTGGAACGGTGTGGCGGATGAGGTGATGGTGCAATTGAGATCTCACGAAGTCAAGTCGGTTCTTACTTATTCGCGGTTCCGAGGTCGCGCAGCGCTCCGTAATCATGCAGCGTCAGGAACCCTTGGTGACAAAGATTGGATAATGCGTAGTAATAAAGTACCTACTAATGCGTACCCGTAGTGAAACGACAAGAGCGTGGAATCAGAGAATTTTAAGTCTTTTAATAAGTTCTTTATAAACCACGGTCAAACCACATTCGCAGAGACAATTAATTGCCAAATTGATCACGAGCCTGTCGGTAGCCCTTTGGCGGGGTCTACTCGGTATGAGGGGATCGATTTTCCGCCCCCCCCGAAAGCCGTTGCGGCCTTAAAACCCAAAACTTTCTCCTTTCTTCAGTGAAGATGATAATCGAGAATGCAAATTATAAGTTCAAATATCTCAAGTGAAGCAAGTTATGCGCATAAATCTACGACTTGATTTTCTGGCGAAGAAGCCCGTTGTAAGTACATTACGAGTACTCGCCTAATGACTTACAGTAACTGGCGGAGGAGAGTTCGAGTAAGGAAATTTCATTAGACCTAAAACTCGGTTCAATTATTATGCACTTCGCTCTTAACTATGTTCTGAAAGATTTCTATACTTACATCTCCGGTGCCTAGCCAGTTAGACTTTCCTTGTAAAAGCGATTCCATACAAGAGATTCTGTCGCAATTGTGAGTAGTGCTACGGCCACCCAAAGTGCAAGTGAAATACTCAACTAAAAAGCAAAGAAAGAATGAGAGGCGTTGAAAGTATATATTTTCATATTTGTGTTGGTCCGTGATTAACAAGTAAGAAAAACGTGACAAGTACTTACTAACAATAACGACTTGTTATGCTTTCCAATTCCAATCTGGCTTTCGGCGAGGAGGATGGGTTCTGCCCGGAGAACCTTTGGCGCTGGATATTGGGGATTTAAGTATGGTTTTCCTAATGAAGAAGTTCTTCACGTTTCCTACGTGCCATAAGTTGAAGAAGTTCTTTAGGAGGGGGTTATCGGCGTTTATGTATGCCAAGCCTACTCAACCCTTCTAAAGCCCGATCACCAAATTTAATTGTAAGAGTATCTCCCGCCAGGAACCAGGGCCACACATTTGTTGTAAACAAAATTTTGCATCAACTTTTTTCGGCGTTACAATCCTTTGTTGATCCACCACGAGAAGCAATAGGCTTAGCCTTTCGGATATAAGAATCACCACCGTCCGTACGACGTACCTCGGCTGCTAAGAAAAACAACCGCCCTTGAGCCGCCACTTCGAACTAGGTAGCTCGGCTAGCTTCAAACCGCATCCTCGACATCACACCATACCGAATCCCCAAATCAAATGGCTTATTTTCGCTGTGGATAGAGCGGACGGAGCGGATGCTACCGTAGCCTGGCCAGTCGTTGCCGTTGAAGCAAGCTTTGTGAACCCCGCCATTTCTGTGCACTTCGTACTTTCTCACCATGTTGGAATAGGAAAAACCTTAACCTTCTCAATTGGGCTTTCCCATCCGATAAAAGCAATTGCATCCACAAGGGCATCAGTGTCTCTGCCCTACAAAACCAGCAGAAGAAACTGCTTCACAAGGGCATCGACTCCTGGCTCCACCCGCGTTCAAAACATATTACCAATCAAGCCTAGTCCAGGTAGTTAAGGTTTGGTTTCTAATACAGTTTTTTTCTGCATGGTCTCTGACTCTCTGAGCCTCAGAAGTCTGTCCACTTTCTTCACTGATCATGTTGCCTATCAGTAATTCCCTTTTCAAGTACGTCGGTGAATACACTGATGCGACAAAAGTCTGTAGAATGTATGTTAGTGGAAAATGGGCTTGCTAATGTGTGGGACTCCATGATTTGACCTTTTACCTCGTTTACACAAGCCCAATGAAATCTCAAGCACTCCACACCGTTCAGAATTACAGGAAGCATTAGTGATGCCACGGATGCAGCTTGGCTACCAGGGCCAAGACTGATATTACCAACCTCGCCAACCTACCAGTATAAGTACCAAGACACTCACTTCTTTCTTCACAATCCAGTATCTCACAAGTTCTCTTCATTTTACACACATATAAAGCTACAGAAAACTCGAATCGCACAATGTCGCCATCTCGCCATGAATCCGAAATCTCAGATGCGTCGCCTTTGGGTGCCCCTCTTCAGTTCCCATTCTCCGGCAAAACAGCCAAGAACCGTTTCTTGAAAGCCGCCATGTCAGAAAGACTCGCCTCATGGGACCCAAAGGACTTTAGCAAAAGAGGTATTCCGTCCAAAGAACTCATCAATCTTTATCGAAGATGGGGTGAAGGAGGGTATGGCCAGGTTTTGACTGGAAACTTCATGATTGAGTACGACCACCTCGAAGCAGCAGGAAACCCCATCATTCCTCCAGAGGCCGAATTTTCTGGCCCTCGATTTGAGGCCTTCAAAGAGCTGGCTACGGTCGGTAAAGCTCAAGGATCTCTCATCGTTGCTCAAGTATCGCATGCTGGGAGGCAAGTCAACAAGACGATTCAACCGAATCCAATCAGTGCTTCCGACGTACAACTCGAGGGTATGTGTCAAGTTTACATGCGTCGAATCACCTCAGTCGATATCGAGCATCTCTAGTAATGTCAGTGACTGACCGATAATTAGGAGTTGTCATGGGTATGGAATTTGCAAAACCCCGTCCTGCAACATCCGAGGATATCTCTCGAATCGTCAACGGCTTTGCTCACGCTGCTGAATACCTGGAGAAGGCCGGTTATGACGGTATGGAGCTACATGGTGCTCATGGATATTTGATTGCTCAATTCTTGTCACCCACAACCAACCTACGAACGGACAAGTATGGAGGTTCTCTAGAAAACCGTCTGCGCTTCGTCCTTGAGATCGCTAGTGGGATCAAAGCACGCGTATCGAAAAGCTTCATCTTGGGCATCAAACTCAATTCTGTGGAATTCCAAGACAAGGGGTTATCTCCCGAGGACGCAATAGCCATCTGCCAAGCTTTAGAGAAGGCTGAATTCGATTATGTTGAGATTTCTGGTGGAACCTATCAATCGTTGGGCTTCAAGCACAAGCGAGAAAGCACCAAGAAGCGAGAGGCTTTCTTTATCGAATTTGCTGAAGAAATTGTCAAGCCACTCACAAAGACTAAGACCTATGTATGTTTATCCTCAGCCCCTCTCTCCCAACCCTTTTTTTCCCACGTTGCACCCGCCTTGGTAGTCGTGGCCTGTTCCAAGGTTATGGAACTAAGCCTTTTAAACGCACGTTGACAACGCTTATTTCCTGCTCTTTTCGAAACATTCCGAATGAGGCAATATACTGATTCCGAGTTCTCGATATAGGTTACGGGAGGCTTAAGAACGGTCGGCGGCATGGTCAAGGCTTTGGATACCGTTGATGGTGTGGGCCTCGGTCGTCCGGCTGCCCAGGAACCCCGTATAGCCAAAGACATTCTGGAAGGAAAGGTCACAGGTATCATGAAGCTAGCGCTTGATGAGAGTGACTTTGCCATAACTCTTGCTGCGGCCGCCACCCAAATCACTCAAATCGGCAAAGACCACGAACCTATCGATTTGAGCGAGCCAGCCAACGTGGGTATCTTCATCAAGGAATTGCAAGCTTGGGGTGCTCGGTTGGCTGAGGACAAGGAGGGGACGCTGTACGGAGTTTGCTCTATCCCAGCGGCGAAGCCTTATGGTACTGTCCTTGCTTGAAGGCTTAATTTGAGACAACACCCACTGACCTTTAGCGCAGCCGCCCGATCTTATCTATAGACAAAACTTTAGAATATATTTTTGCATACGTCCTTCGACTCCTTCTTCATATGTCAGCACTCGCGTTCACAGGGCTGAGGAAGTATATGGGGAAGGTCTGAGGAAGGTCTATAGAATTTGTCGCCCCGGTTCCGAGATTCCGTGTGCATTTGGCGGGGATGGCCAGGGATATGCTGTTGAACAATTCCATGCGCCTCGACCGGCTCGACCGGAGGGTTACTGCCCCCTGTCAAGGCCGAAGGCTTAGGTTACTTAGCCTGAAATGGGACCGGATTATGATTCCAGCCGGCCGAACTATCAAAGGTCCTTTTACTTAACTACACGATAAGTACTCGATGGGTACGGCGCGGAAAGTTCAAATCTCTCTTTTAACCTTATGGACGCTCCCGAGAAAATATTGAACAATGCGAGGCGGTCACACCGGAAAACGAGAACCGGGTGCCGGACCTGTAAGAGGAGAAAGATAAAGGTGGGTTGCCGCCAAATCGCGATCTGGTGCTGAAATCTTGTTTGTGGTGGTGGTTGCTTTTGAGGTTTCTCGGATCGCCTCTCGCTTTCGGACCGCTCGCTCACTCGCTCATCAACCTTCAAAGACCCGTCGACCTCAACCACAGCATCCTTTATTCTTGTTTTGCTTGTCTTTTTTTTTGGTGCTAGTCTAATTGACTTTCAACAGTCGTCTGGCGAAAAAACCCGAGCTGACACTTACATTTCTAGTGCGACGAAGGAAGACCTTCGTGTTGGAATTGCATCAAACACTCCGTTTCGTGTGATTTTCTACCAGCAGCAGCATCACCTGGACGATCCGCTGGATCAGGAACGCCGCCCGGTCAGAGAAATGCTTCATTTATCGGTCGTACGGGCATCTGGTCCAGTCCAGGCAACGTCTTGGTATCAAATGTGGCATTACCGGGCAATGCCCTAACCGAGCTCAACATGCTCGATCTCGAACTTCTTCACCACTGGTCCATCTCGACCAGTCTCTCCATGACCTCAGACCCCGTCCTCCGTACTCTATGGCGGACGAAAATCCCCCAATTGGCCTTCGAACACCCTTTCGTCATGCGAGGTGTTCTCGCCCTAGCTTCACTCCATTTGGCATATCTCAATCCTGAGAAAAAGAGCTACTACATGCGCAGTTCTATCCAACACCACGAAATGGCGCTGAGGGAAGCAACAACCGTCCTCCCACATGTCACAAAAGACAACTGCGCTCCCCTCCACATCTTCTCCATCCTAACCTGCATCCACACCATCGGCCGCGATCGAAAACCCGAAGACTTCCTCGTCGTCGGCGAAGCCGGAATCGCAAAATGGCTCGTCCTCTTCCGTGGCGTAACGCAAATCATAGAACCTTTCGACGAAGCCATGTCCACGGGTCCCCTCTCGGCCCTGTTTCAAGCACGAATACGGCGTTTGCGGCAGCGAGAATCCTGCATCCTATCCTCAAGCACAGACTACCTCTCCACGATCCGAACCTCCATCATCAACTCGCCCAACCTCACTCCACACCTCGCGCAAATCTACGTCGAAAACATCGATAGTCTCCTAGGCTCCTTCATCTTCATCTACTCGTGCCCACCGCACAACCACGAGATGGGCGATGTCTTCATCTGGCTCTTCCGTTCCTCGGACGAATACCTGGCCCTCCTCAAAGAAGGAACGCAGGAAGCCCTGACGATTTTCGCGTACAGCTGCGTGCTGTTTCGCAAAATGGAACGCTATTGGTGGATGGAGGGTTGGAGTAGTTTGCTGATGGAGAATATCTGGAGTTATCTGGATGAGGAACATAGGGCTTGGCTAGAGTGGCCGATACGGGAGATTGGCTGGGTACCGCCGCCGTCGCGTGAGAGCCCCGTTGGTAGGAGTCCCATGGAGATGCTTTCGATGCACGACAGTGTTGGTTCTAGCAAGGATATGAAGGATGTGTTTCCGTCCTAAACAGGCCTTTTTCTTTCCTTCTTTCGGCCAGAGAAAGTTTTTTTATGGGCGGGCCTTTTCGCTGGCTGTTCTGGGGAGCCATTGGTCTCATGAATTGATGAACAAGATTTAGCGAGCGTTGTATTCATAGCGACATATCTTGCAGAGTTATGTATATATGGGCAAAGAATCAGGGGGCTGAAAATTAATTATTCGTTCTTTTGATCTGTTCGGATCTGGTAGAGAACCATTGCAACTCTCGAGAACTGATGTATATGTACTGGTTGAATGGGTTCGTCTTGAAATACTCAATACCGGTCCTCCACACCCTAATTGTCAATCAAAAATCACCACAATCCCCCTTTTCACCCTGCAACACGACCTCCCCTTTCACACACCCTTCTCATCCCCATCCTCTCCTTCTCCTTCCCTCTCCCTCTCCCTCTCCCTCTCCCTCTCCCTCTCCCTCTC
>QYAP01000718.1:0-19166 GCA_003988905.1 Hymenotorrendiella dingleyae
ATTATTATTATTATTATTATTATTATTATTATTATTATTATTATTATTATTATTATTATTATTATTATTATTATTATTATTATTATTATTATTTTATAGATTCCTTTTTATATATATATAAGGCTTATTAATTAATTTATAAATTAATTAATTAATTAAATTATTAATAGATTACTTATATAAATAAATAAATAAAAGAGATTTTTTGAAATAATAATATAATATAATTAAAATATACTTATAATTCTATAAATTAATAACTTTTAATTCTTTAACCTTTTAACTTTATTAATATGATATTATTTTAAGCTTTTATTCTTAGATTTAATATATAAATTCATTAATCGATTTATAAGCTAATTAATAGATTAAATTATTAATAAAATCCTTATATAGATAAATAAATAAATAAATAAATAAATAAATAAATAAATAAATAAATAAATAAATAAATAAATAAATAAATAAATAAATAAATAGAATCTTATAAAAAGCTTTATATAATAATTAGTTTAATTTAAAAATTTATATAAAAAATAAAAAGAGGCTAATTAAAATTATAATATAATTAATAGAATATATATATATTAAATAAAAGAATTAAAATATTAAAAACTCTAAATAAAATATATAATAAAAAAGAAAAAAATAAGATAATAGAAAATAATTAAGATTATTATTAAAATACTAAAATAAAAGGTATTACTTTTAATAAGAATTATATATACGAATATATAATTTTCATTTATATATAAAATAAAAGATTTATTTTAATAAAAGAACTTTAATTAATAATTTATTTATTTCTTATTTTATAACTTTTGATTCTATTAATTAAATAAAACATTTTAAATTTCTAAAAATTAATAAAAATAAATAATTAAAAAAAGTTTAAAAAAAAGTTAAAAAGAGTTTAACCTCGATTTAAAATAGAATTAAAATCGATTTAAATCGAATTTAAATCGGGTTTAAATTAAATTTAATCCAAGTTTAACCTAAGTTTAAATCAATTATTAATTTAATTTTAATTTTAACCTAGTTTCTAATTAAAATTTACCCAAAATCTATTTAAGGTTAATTAATGCTAGGAGAATATCTAAATAGTTTAAATATAATAGAAGCTAATCTTAATTGAAAATTTATATATTTCTTATAATTCGATTATTTAATTAATAATTCAAAAAAAAAAAAAAATAAATAAAATATTATTTAAATATTGTTTAAATATTATTTAAAAGTATTTTAATAAAAATTTAAAAAGATTTAGAAAGGATTGAAAGTATTAATTTACCTAGGTGATTATAGGCTAGAATCTTTATCGATTATTAATAGATTAATAATTAATAGATTTTTAATAAAATTTCGAAAATTCTAAAAAAATTCTGAAAATTCCGGATTTTATTTAAATTCTTTTAAAATTATTTTAATTATTAATTAATAATATTTTAAAATTATTTCCTTATATATATATAATAGTTATAAAATAATAATTAATTTAAATAATCTACTTTCTAAAAATTTTTCTTTAAAATATAAACCTTTATAAATTACAAGATTTATTTCTAATCTATTAATATAAAATATATAATCTCTTATTTTAAGAAAAATTAATATTTTTTTCTTTTATTTAATATAATTTATTCTTTTTATAAGCTTTTAATATATATAATTAATTTTAAAAATTATTTTTAATAATTTTTAATTTATATTATAATATAATTAAAAATTTCAAAAATTAAAAAATAATTATTTATTAATATAAAAAAAATAATAGAAAAATGATTCGATTAGAATAAATTATATAATAATATTATATAATTTTATAAATAAAAATAAAATTTATTTAAAATTTATTTAATAAATTAAATATAAAAAATAAAAGAATTATTTAAATGAAATTTCAATTTTTTATAAATTAGATATATTTTTTTTAATTTAATGAATAATTTAAATATTCTTTTAAATTTTTATATTAAAAATAATCTTTTATTTTATAAAATAGATAAAATTTTAATTATTTTTAAAAATAAAAATATTAAAAATTTAATTATTTTTAAATAATAATAAAAAACATTCGATTTAAAAAGTTAAAAATTTATAAAAATTTCTGTTTAAGATAAAATGTTTTATAAAAAGTTATAATTATATTATTCTAATATTTAATTATCTTTAAATATTTAAATAATTAAAATAAATCTTTTTATAATTATTAAATAAAAGAATTCTTTTTACTATAATAGAATCTTATATTAATAGAATTAAATAAATAAATCTAAAACTATAAAATAGAATCTTTTAAAATAATTTTATTATTAAATTTTTAGATTTAAAATAATTTTAAGAATTAAATAAATTTATTAGGAATAAATTCTAAATAGAAATATTATTAGAAGATTTTAAAAAATGATTAAAATCGAATTTATAATAGTTTAAAATATAAAATTTAAGTTTATAAATATATATTAAATTAATTAATAATTAAAAATCGATATATTTTAATTATTAGAATTATAAAACGAATTTAGAATTATTATATTAAGTTAAATCTTCGAAATATTAAATTATTATTAGTTTTTTTATTCTTATATTTTAATTATATAAGTATTATAAGACATAAATATTATATTGCTAATATATATATCGATTGAGAAAGGATAGAGACTAGTTTAAGCTTAGGTTAAAACTTGATTTGAACCCGAGTTAAGTTTGATTTAATCTCGATTTAAGTTCGATTTGGACCCGAGTTAAGCTCGATTTGATTTGGTGTTAATTTTAGCTTAATATTAAATTTTGGCTATAATTCCGGACCCTTTTTGGACCTTTTTCGGGTATTAACCTTGGGTTAATACTGTTTTTAGGTATCGAACTTGGGTTAATATTATTTAATATATTTATTTAATATTTATTTATTTAAGTATTATTTAATTGAAACATAGAAAAAATATTAATTTGAGAGTGCAAATTAATTCTATTAAATCTAAACTATTATTATGTAAGTTTCTAGGCCCTAATAATTCTTCTATAACTCTTTGTGTGGCCTATTATGATAGTAAGTGATTAAGGGGGCTTTTATACGTGGTCTGGGGTGCATATAGCCGAAATATGCCTATAGCTACTAAATCTACGAACTAGTAGCCTACGCTCCTACTTCGGCATCCTCTGACTCTATTACTACTACTACTACCCTACTAATGCTTCTTTATATGCATATAGGGCTTATCGATTAATTCGTAGATTAATTAGTAGATCGAATCGTTAGTAGAATACTCGTGCAGATAAATAGATAGATAGGTAAGAAAAGGCTCTTCGGGGCGAGCGAGCCGGATAATGTCGATAGGTAGAACCCTATATAAGGCTCTAAGATGCGCCGTCAGGAGTTCCTGCCTCGGTATCCTCCAACCCTACTACTACCACCATTACCACAATCACCCTACTAGTGCCTCCTTATATATATATAAGGCTCATCGATTAATTCGTAGACTAATTAGCAGATCGAATCATTAGTAGAATACTCGTATAGATAGATAGGAAAAGATTGTTCGGAGCGAGCGGGCCGGATAATATTCATAGGTAGAACCCTATATAAAGAGGCTCTATGTACTACAGGTGATTAGCCAATTAAAGCTTATAGGAGGGTAGAAAGGGATTAATTAAGATTATATATGAAATGGTTAATGGATATATATTAGGTAAAGGGAATTAAGACGTAAAAAAACTCTAAATAAAATATATGATAAAAGTTATAAGATAGAAAGGAAATAGAAATGGTTAAAGCCTATTAAGGCGCCAGAACGAGAGATGTTATATTAAACGAAAAGATTATATAAATATATCTTATAGTTTCTACATATAAAACAGGAGGCTTACCTTAACGAAAAAGTCTTAACTAATAATTTACCTATTTCCTACTTTACGACTTTTTATTCTATTCACTAAATGAGACATTTTAAGTTTCTAAAAATTGATAAAAATAAATAATCAAGAAAAATCTAAAAAGAAGTTAAGAAAAGTTTAACCTCGATTTAAGAAAGAATTAAACCCGTTTTAAAATCGGATTAAATCGAACTCAATCTGGTTTTAACCCGATTTCATTTTTAATTGATTTTAACCCGATTTTAACCCGATTTCTAATTAGGGTCTACCCGGGGTCTATTCGAGATTAACTAATCCTAGAAGGGTATCTAAATAATCTTAAATCTTTTAATATATAATATTAATAAATATATTTATTATAAATTATAGAAATATTTTTATTTATTTTAAAAGGTATAATTTAAATATTTATTATAATTTGATTATAAGAGTATAAGTTTATAAATCTAATAAATTTATAAATAATGTTAAAAGCTTTTTTTTTAAATAAATTAATTAAAAACTATTTTAATTTAAAAAAATTAGAAAGAATAAATAAATAAAAATTTAATAAAATTATATCGGAAATTCGGATTTATATTAAATTATATAATCGATAAAAATAAATCGAATAATATTTATATTATTAAAAAAGAAAGAAAATTAATCGAATTAAAAGCGATTTTATATTATTATTATATAAAAATAATATATTAAATAAAATTAAAATCCTTATAATTAATAGATAAGAAACTTAAAGAAAAAGAATTTATAAGAGAATTCTTTTTATTTATATATATAAAAATTAATATTAATCTTTAATAAACCCGATATATTTAAAGAATATAAATTTTTTAAAAAAGGTTATATTTTATAATTTAAAATTATAATTATAATTTATTTATATATATTCGAATATAATATAATATAATACAATTTAATATAATATAATATAATACAATTTAATATAACATAATTAAATTAAATAAATTTAAATTTAAATTAATTTTAAATTTATATTTAAAATAATATTATTAAATCTTAATTTAAATTAAAGTTTTCAATAATAAAATTATTTAATAATTTTAATTAAAATAAATTTATATTTAAGGTTTATTAAATGAATACTATTTTTATAGAAATCGACTTTTTATGGAAAATATATAAAAATATTATTATTTAAAAAAGAAATCTTGTTTAATTTTAAAAATTATATTACTATTTTTTTATAAAATATAGCGGATCCGTAAAATCATTATTATTAATTATAGAAAATCTCGATAATATCGATTATTTACTTTAAATTAATAATAGAAAACTCTTATAATTCAATAAATTAAAATATAATATATTAAAAAATTTAAAAGATTTTATACTTTACGGCCTTACATATAAGTATTTAACTTTAAGTTAATATAAATTTGATTCTATTTCAACTTAAAATCAACTTTAAATCAACTTAAAGTCAACTTTAAATCAACTTTTAAATCGAATCAAATTTAATACAAAATTAACTTAAAGTCAACTATAAGTTAAATCACATTACAGCATAAATCAATGCCATAACACTTGACTTCAAGTCATTAAATCAACACGAATCAACGAAATTAACTCAAATCTAATTTAAGTTAAATTTAATTAACTTGATTTTATAAATATTTTATTATTATCTAAACAAATTACAAGAAAAACACAGTATAGAGGCCACCAATCAATTTATCTAAGTCTAAAATACTAGCTACCAACTTTCTAGGCCTTAATAGCCCTTCTGTAGGTCTCTAGGTGGCCGGTTGTAGTGGTAGGTGGTTGAGGGGGCTCTGTGTGGCTGGGTGTGGCTCAAATCCGGGGTGCAGCCGAACCGAGGTGCCGTAGCCGAGATGCGCCGCCTGCAGCTGCCAGATCTGCGAACTGGTGGCCTGCGCTCCTGCCTCGGCAGCCTCCAACCAACCAACCACCCACCCTTGCATGCAACCCTGCCACTATGCCCTCCAAGCCCTTGTTCCTGCATATGTGTGTGTAAGGCTCGTCGATTGATTGGCCGGATCATTGGTAGGATGCTCGTGCAGGGAGGTAGGTAGGTAGGAAGAGGCCCTTCGCGGCGAGCGTGCGGCGGCGGGATGACGTCGACAGGCAGGACCCTGCATGAGGAGGCTCTGTCTGCGGTTAGCCAACGGAAGCTCGTAGGGGGCCAGGAAGAGACCAATTAAGGCTGCAGTTGGTTGGGTGGCGAGATGCATGTTGAATGGAGGGAATTGAGGTGTGAAAACCTCTAAGTAGGATGTGGTAGAAGGTAGGAAGGAAGTGGAAGTGGAAGTGGTTGAGGCCGCTGCCAAGGCGCCAGAGCGGGAGGCGCCGCGTTAAGCGAGGGTCACGTGGGCGTGCCTTGCAGCATGCAGGAGACAGGCTCGCTAAGAGCGGGAAGGGCCGCACCTGCCTTAGCGACCGACCACGTGAGTGCCAAGGCAGCCACACCACTAGCCACACAGCTTTCAACTACTCCTACTATAACAGGCCACCTATAGAGCCTTAGAACAGTTATTAAGGCCTAAAAACTTGTAGAGTAGTGGTTTATATAATGTAGAATTATATTATGATACCAAATTTATATATTTCTTATAATTTAAATATAAAATAATAAAAATTATTTAAATTAGATTTAAATTAAATTTCAATCGAATTTAAATTAAATTTAAATTCATTTAAAGTTGGTTCAAAGTTAAATTAACTCGATTTAAATTAATTTGAATTATTTTAATAATAAAATCAAATTTAGTATTCAGATATTAGATTTAATTTAATTTTAAATTGATTTTTAATTAATTAAAATCCGAGTAAAAGTTGACTTAAAGTTGAATAAAAGTTAACTTAAATCATAGAAATTAACTTAGAGTTAACATTTAATTAACTCTTATAACTTTTACTTAACTTTAAGTTAACCTTAAGTTAATATATCTATATAAGGCACATAAGTATTTATAGAAATTAAATATAAAAAAGAATTAAATTTTCTATAAATTATATTATAAGAACCCTAAATCGAAAGTATTTATATAAAGGTTTTAATATTTATTATAAAGATTTTCTCGTTTAATCTAAAAATAATTATTAATAAAGAATTATTAAAATAAGGACATATAATATTTATAAAAATAAAAGGATTTAAAATAAAAGTTTATACGAAATTATTCAAAATTATAAAACTTTTCGAAGATTTATAAACTATTATTATAACTATAAAAATATTTCTCCCGAAATTTAACATATTAATATATTAAATAAAATTACGAATAAATAATATAAAAGAACATAAAATATTATAAATAATCTTGAATAAAATAATATTTAAAGGAATTATAAAAAATATTAATAAATATATAAATATGAAAAAGTTTTTAAATAATGATATTATTATATAATTAAAAAATAAGGAATCGAAAAAAAAGCTTATAAGAAAGATTATTTATATTAAAAAAAATTATATTTTCTATTAAATTTATTCCGAATATTTATTCAATATTTATTTATAATATAAAAATTAAAAATATATAAACTATAAATTAAAAAACCGCTATTACGAATTTATAAAAATAAAACGATATTCTATATCCGAATTTATATATTTTAAGAATTACTTAATTATAAAATATTATAAATAAATAATAATTATCTTTTATTCTATTTTTAATAATTTTAAAAATAATAAATAAAATAATATATAAAAGATTAATTAAAAATAAGGAAATTTATTTATATAAGCTTTTTTAAATTAATTATAACATAATATAATATTTTAAATATTATATTTATTATTATATAATAAAATATTATTAATTAAAGATTTATTATAATTATTATAATTAAAATCATAAAATTAGAAATTATAAAACGAAGAATACTTAAAGGCCCTACCCCTTAATTAGGAAATATTATTAATATATCTTTAAAATATTATTAATAATTTTCGAAAATTAAATAAAATTAAAATTATTCGAAATTTAATTAATAATTATTTAATAATTATTCGAAAATTATTCGAAAATATTCGAAAATATTTAAGAATATTAAAATATTTCTTAAATTTAATAATGTTTAATAATATTTAATATTTTATTAATAATTTATTAAAACTTTATTAAAATTAACTTTCTCCTTTTATTTAAATTAATTTTAATTCTTTCGAAATTTAATTAATAATTAATTAATAATTATTCGAAAACTATCCGAAAATATTAGAAAATATTCGAAAACATTTAAAAATATTAGAATATTTCTTAAAATTAATAATATTTAATATTTTATTAATAATTTATTAAAACTTTATTAAAATTAACTTTTGATTTTTTTTTAATTTTAACTTTAATTAGTTTTAATTCTTTTTTTATATTTTATTAAACTTTTCTTAATAATTTATTTTTATGAATTTTTCGGACTTAAAAGTATATTATTTAATTAAAGGGATAAAAAGCTAGGAAGTAGGAAGGTTGTTGGTTAAGGCTCTCTCGCTAAGGTCTTGCATGCTGCAAGGCACACCCACGTGACCCTCGCTAAGCGCGGCGCCTCCCGCTCTTCGCGCCTTGGCATGCATGCCTCAACCACTTCCACTTCCTTCCTACCTTCCTTCCTACCTTACAACTTCTCTACCATACACATCTTACTTAGACCTTTTCAGACCTCAATTCCCTCCATCCAACATGCATCCATCCTACCACTCAATTGCATCCTCAATTGACCTCTTCCTGCCCACCAGAAGCTTCAATTGGCTAACCAGTGCACAGAGCCTCCACCTCATGCGGGGTCCTGCCTGTCGACATCATCCCGCCTGCTCGCACCGAAGAGCCTCCTACCTACCTACCTACCTACCTACCTACCTACCTACCTGCACGAGCATCCTACCAACGGTCCGACCAATCAATCGATCGACAAGCACTACACACACATATCAGATGCAGGAACAAGGGCCCAGAGTGGCATACTGGCAGGGTGGCAGGGTTGGAGGGTTACCGAGGCAGGAGCGCGGGCCACCAGTTCGCAGATTTGGCAGCTGCAGGCGCACCTCGGCTGCATGCACCCCAGACCACGTGCGGGAGCCCCCTCAACCACCTACCACCACAATAGGCCACCCAGAGAGCTACAGGAGAGCTATTAGAGCCTAGAAACGTGTAGACCAGTAGTTTAGATATAATAGAAGCAGATTCCAACTCAAAATTTATGCATTTCTTGAAATTTGATTATTGAATCAATAATTAAATTAAATAAATTAAATAAATAATAATAATTAAATATTATTTAAATATTATGTAAAAGTATTTCAATAAAAATTCGAAAAGACTCGGAAAGGATCGAAAGGACTTATTTAGTTATGAGCCAGAATCTTCATCGATTATGAATCGATTAATAATGAATAAATTTTTAATAAATATTCGATTATTTTCGAAAATCTGAGAAAATTTCGGAAATTATTAGAATTCTTTTAAAATTCTTTTAATTATTAATTAATATTGTTTTAATATTATTTCCTTATATATATATAGCGGTTATAAAGTATTAATATTACGAAATATATAAATTATAGATATAAAAAAAAGATTAAAATAAATAGAATATAAAATATAATCGAAAATATATCTAAGTTAAATCGAAATATAAAGAAAACTTATATAATAAATAAAAAATCGGCTTTAATTTTTTATTATTAAAACTCTTATTAATTATAAACTTTAAATTAAAGTTTAAATAATTAATATTTAATAATAAACTAAATATAATTTTAACCTAATTAGGAAATAATATCTTAACAGATCTTAATATCTTAATATTTAATCCCGATTAGGAATAGTAGCAGAATAGGCCGATTAATAGGGTTTATCTAATACCGAATACATAAGCGAGACCGAAAAACTTATATTAAATCTTATTTGTTTAAATACTTTTCAAATAGTTTTTTAAGGTTCTAAAAGCTAATAAATACTAACGAATACTTAGTAATTAAGATACATTTATAATCAAAAGAATATTCTAGAAGATTATTTGATTAATAATTATTAGAAGATTCTAATTCCATTTTTAATATATATAATTAGCGAGAATACCTATTCTGACTCCTCTTTTAATAAGCTCTCTATTTAGATTAATTTAAACTATTAACTTAAACGAGATCGACTATCCTTAGCACGTACGTGACGACTAAATTTCATATAATAGCAATACTAAATCGCTTTTAAACTAACCGATTTTATTTAATCATTTTATTTCGAATCGATTTTAAGGCCGATTTCTATTACGCTACCGATTTTATCGATTTTATTAATTCGATAAAAACTCGATGAAAAGTCTTTAAAAATCCTCTAGAAAACATCGATTTTTCGATTAAGCTTCTGATTTAATATCATTAAATGTTCCCTAATCCGATTAGGCTAATATATAAGTATTTTAGGACTTTTTTAACCTATAGATCCGTATCTTTAAGGCTAAATTATAATGAAGGAATAAGCTATAATCTTTAGAAATAGATAGAAGTAATTACATATTCTATAATAGAGATATCTAATATAATCTTATATTAAAAGGCCTAAGGCTATATATATCCTATAATGCCCTATAAATAAGGGTATAAGAATACGAGAATTAAATAGCGATTAAAATTCCGGAAATTTAGATTAGTATAATTATTTTTAAATCGATTTAATCGTTTTTTAGATTTCTAACGGCTAGGAAAAGCTGAAACTCGGTTAATAAATGATTATAGTACTATAACTATTTATTATTTATTTGATTTTAAATAATCTTTTAATTAAAATCAAATAAAAACAATTTAAATTTAATTTATTATACGAGAGTTTATCGTAATAAATATGAATTATTATTATAAATCTAGGTTTTAATAATAAACTATTATAAGAGAGTTTATTTTAGTAGTTTTATATTCGGCTTCTATCTAAGAAACAAATATTTGTTTTTATTTCGGTAAAAAATACTATTTTTAGCCACTTTTACTTTATTCTTTAATCTTACTCCTTTTAGAATAGAATAAAGCCATAAATCGGATATTATTTATACGATTTAAATAAAAATAATCCTAATTCAAGTAATATTATAGGATTTTAAATTATAGGATTTAAAATTAGGTTTTAATTATTAAATCTAATTAAATCCGGATTTAAAATTAAATTTAATTAAAATCGTAATATATAAATCCTTTAGTATAAGATTAATTCCTTATTAAATCAAATCAAAAAGAATATTATAATAAAAAAATTATTTTTTATTATAATTAATTGTTAAATCCTAAAATCTTTCCGAATTAGTATAAATTTATAAAAATTTATTTAATTTCTAAGGGTATTTCGATTAATACTAATACTATTAAGAATAAAATCATATTAAAAAATCTATTTTTTTATTATTTTATTTATTTATAAAATAGATATTAATAATAGAATCTTAGTTTACTCTTATAAAAATCGATTATTAAGTTATATAATTTATTTATTATAAATTAGTTTACTAGCGTAAAAATAGTTTAAATAAGGGGCTAATATTAGTATTTTTAAATGATTTATTTTAAAATCTAAATTAAATTTAAATCTAATTTAATTAATTTAAAACTAATTTTAAAGTCGATTTAATTAGAATCTTATATTTAAAATGGTTATATTATAATTTAAAGGGCTAAAACTTATTAGGTATTCTAATTATATAGAATAGTAAAAAAGTATTAATATTTTTCTCGAAATAGATGATTATATATTTTATATTAATGATTCTGAGCCTAATTTTTTTTCTTATTAATCCTTATATTATAATAATTAAAATCAGTCTAAATTAGCCGAATTAAACGTAAAATATTTGGAAAAAAAGAACGAATATAAAAGGAATTATAAAAAGATATTTAAAATATTAAAAACGATAATTTTAAATAATAATATAGACTATTTTAAAGATAAAATGATTATGATTAATCTATTTAATGCTATAAAGACTATTTATAATAAAACTAATATCGAAAATTTAGTTCAATATTTTAATAAAATTATAAATTACTTGATTAATTCATTTTAAAATATTAATAAATATATAAAATATAATCGTCTAATATTTATTTAAAAGAATTAAAATTTAAGATTCCTGATTCTTATATAGTATTAATATTATTTAAAGGTTTAATTAATTTTTATAAAAGTTTTTTATTCCGAAAATACGAAGAAATATTTAAAGATTTAAAGAAAATCAATATTAATAATTTAATATCAGAAATCATTAACGAAAAGGGCTAATTATATAATAATTCGGATTAAAATAATACTAATAAAACCATATTTAATAATAATATATTTAAATCCATTAGCTATAATAAAAAAGAGTATTTAGAGTCTAAATATTAAGAAAAATGCTCTGAATTAATATTAGATTATATAAAAAAGGTTAATTCGGCTAATAATATTAATAATAAAAGTAAAGGAAATAAAAAGAATAAAAAATCTTCTAAAAATAATTCAAAGAATAATAATAAAAATAAAAATAAATCCTTAAAAGTAATTATAATTATAATAATTATATAATCTATTTCTAATTAAAATGATATTAATTTATTAAATATTAATAAATTTAATAAAACTAAAGACTTTATTAAAGATATATATAATAAAWATAGTTATAGGTATAATAATAGTTATATTATATATAATATTAGATTCATTTATTATTTTACTTTTAAAAAAGAATAATTAATTAATTATAAACTACGAGATTTAAATAATAAATCTAATAATCTCTTAGTTAAAACTATTAGTAATTAAATATATAATATTATTAATATTAGGGATATTTCTTTTATATATAATAATAAAGAAATATTAATTAAAAATATCTATTATATACTAATTTTAAAATCAAATTTAATTTCGGATAGAGAATTCAAATTAAAAGACTCCACTAGGAATAATATATATTAAAAGATTTTAAATATATATTAAATCTAAATAATAATATAAAAATACTCCTTTTATGGAATAATAGGGCATATTTTATAGATATTTAAATGGACTATAAATAAATTAAATTAATTAATTAAAATAGTTTTAAAATTAATTTAAATTAAAATAATTTAAATTAATTTGATTTATTTTATAAACATTTAAATCATTTAAATAAAGATTTAATAATTAAAACCTTAGAAAATTTATTAAGATTTAAATCTATTAATATAAATAATTTAGAAATAAATAATTATAACCCCTATTTTATAAGAAAATTCTATAAAATAATCTTAAAAGCCCCTATTTTTAATTCGAATTAAAATTTAATTATTTTTAATATTAATATATATAGGCTTATTTAACTACTAGGATTAAAAAGGGAGCACTATTTTATTATATTAATTTATAAAAGAAATAGAATTATATGGGTATATTTAATTAAATATAAAAGGGACGCTTATAATACTTTAATTAAGTTTTTTAAAATAATAGAAATCTAATTTAAGGTTAAAATTAAAACTTTAAAAATAAATAATATAAAAGAATTTAAATTAAATTGTTTTATTATTTTTATTAAAAAAAAAGAATTATATTATAGAATATATTAATATATATTCGTTCTTTTAAAATAGAATAATCGAAATATTAAATAATATTTAATAGAACGATTAATTATAATTTATAAGACTAAAAAGATTCTATTAAAATTATAGCTTTATATTATTCAAGGAATAATTTATATTAAAAATCGGACTTATAATTCTATCATAAAAAAGTCCCCTTATAAAACCCTACTTAATAAATAACCTTTTATAGATTATTTTAAGGAATTAGACTCCCTAATTTATATTTTAATTTATAAAGAAATTAAGAAAAATAGAAAAATATCCAATAAATCTAAAAAAGATATTTTAATTAAATATAAGAATAAGAATAATTATATGATATATCTTCCTAAAAAAAATTATTACTATTAAAGACTATATAATTAAGGAAAATTTAATCTATTTCAACGAAGATTTATTAAATATCGAATATAATAAAGATTTCTTTGATTTAAAGTATTAGGATATTTATTATAATAATATCGAATTAGAGGGATATATTATTAACTATAATATTAACTCTTATTTTAATCAGAATTATAAAGATCATATAAATAATCTAAATCCTTCTAATTATATACCCGAGAGCTCTAATTCTAGGCCTATTAATAGAGAGAATTTATATAATTTAAATAATTCATCCGATTTTAATAAAAAAGATAATATTAATATAAAAAACATAGATAATTCTTTATATAATAAAGATTTAAACGAATTAGTTTTAGATTATTATAAATTAATTAAAAAATAACATATCTTTTATATATTAATAGTAAAATCCTTTATAGATAATAAAGAAAAGGATTTAGAATTAAAATAAAATAAGGTTTTAATTTATAAAAATAATATTAAATTAAAAGATAATTTAATTAAACCGAAAAATTATAAAGAAACCTATAATAATAACCTATATTCGGAATTATGAATTATAAATAAGGATATAAAATTTAATATTTTTAATAATAATAATATATTTAAATTAATTCCTAATCCTAATAAAGGAATTAATGATAATAATAAAAAGATTAAGATTTTAGATTTTCATTAGACCTATAAATTAAAGGATAAATATAATTATTATAAGCTTAAAAGCTAATTTATCACTAAAGGTTTTTTATAATAATATAGTATTAATTATTATAATATTTTTACTAATATTATTAAATAAATGATTTAATAGTTATTATTTACCTTAGCTATATTAAATAATTAATTAATATTTAAAATCGATATGATTTTAATCCTTATTTAAAGAGAAATCGATTTTTTATTATATATAAAATAATCTGAAGGGTATATTAATTCTAAATTTCCGAACTATATTTATTTATTAAATAAGGTTTTATATAGCTTAAAATAGTCTACTCATATCTGATTTATAACTCTAAAAGAGATCCTTAGAGGGAATATATAGCCCCTTCGTACCGTAGTTATACGGAGGTTACCGTTATAAAATTATACTACGGTAGCAAAATATGCTACGGATGTGACATGCCACTTACCATAGAGAAAATTACAAGCGTAGCGAAACTCGCAACCGTAACCAGCGTATAATTATCGTACGCAACTGATTTTAGATTCTAGATTCCAGGACTCCAGGATCTAGGTTGGTTGGTACAGCCACTTAAATGAGTCACGATAAATCACATCAGAATGCATGCAAAACAGCTACATTTCAATTCGACTAGCTACGGCTATAAGGGCTTCCAATTCCAACTACATTCGACCAAGTGTCGTCGACGAGGCTCTGCGCCAAGCCTGTTTCTTCCTGCATATGCATCCTGCAAGCCTCCCGCAGAGCCTCTACGTCCAATTCCTGCTCCCAGTGCTTCTCCTGCCTCTGCATATACCCCTGCAAATTATGTGTTTCAGGTTGGAAAGTAGGCGCGCGGGTAATAGGTAGGTGTGGATGGAAGTGGTAGTGGTAGTGGTGGCGGCGGCGGCGGCTACAGTGAGGTTTCGTACAAAGTGGGATGGTGATGGTGATGATGGAGGAGGAGAGAGGTCGGCGGGAAGGTCGTAGGTTATAAGGGAAGCTGTAGCCGTAGGCCGTAAGGTAGGCAGGCACTTAAGAAGGAAGGAGCGATGAAGGAAGAATTCCATTCGATTTTCTCTAAGTACGTACATAAATTTAATTTTCTCCAAGTACGTTTCAGTGCATCCATCTAACTCTCTCTAAGTACGTACGTTTATTCGTTCGATATTCGGACACTTGGTTATACTTGAAAACCGGTTATGCTTGGGAATCGGTTATGCTTGCTACCGTAACTTTACGGAGGTTATACTAGTAAAATATGCTACGATAGAGGATTTAGTAACGGTAACAGACATCTCTACGATGGTAACACGGTAAATCCCGTATAATTACGGTACGGTTAAACCCGTATATCCCCTTAAGGATATTATTAAAAATAGATTTTAAAAACCTATCCATCGAATCGAATATATTTATTAATTATTTATTAAATATTATAATAATTATTTATATGAATGATTTAATTATTTTAATTCTAAATCGAGAAATATATAGTAAATTTATTAAAGATTTTAAAAAGTATTTTAAAATCAAATAACTAGGCTTAATTAAGGATTATTTAGAAATTAATATCGATTATAACTCAAAAAACGGTTATATGAAAATGAATATAGAATTATATATTAATGAATTATTAAATAAATATAATTTCAATAATTTAAATCTATCAAAAACTCTTATAAATTCTAAAATTAAATATATTAATAATAATAGAAAAGCCAATTCTGAATTTATTAAATATTATTAGAGTTTAATTAGCTTATTATTATTTATAATACTAATTATTCGATTCGATATTTATTTTATTATTATAAAATTAATCCGATTTACTTCCAACTCTAATAAATAATATTTAAATAGAATTAAAAGAATATTCTATTATTTAAAAGATATAAAATCATTTAAAATAACTTATACTTAAAATAATAAATATAATAAATCATTTAATTTTATTTAGATTTATTATAACACTAATTTTAGTAGAGGAAAGTATAATAAATCTATAATTGATTATATATTATTAATATTTAAGGGCGCTTTTATATAGAAATTAAAATTATAATCGATTATAGTCTAATTAATAATTAAGATTAAGATAGTAGTTATAAATACTACTATTAAAGAATTAATATTTATTAAAATATTATTATTAGAATTAAATATATTTAAAATTTAAATCGAATTATTATTATATATCGATAATAATAGAATATTATTATGGGCTTATAATCCTGTTTTCTATAAATGGATAAAATATATTAATATTAAATATTATTATATTAGAGATATAATTATTAAGAAAATAATTAATTTAATCCATATCTTTAATAAATTCCAGAAAACTAATAGTTTAACTAAGGCTTTACATAGAAGCATATTTAATAAATTCTTAGAACTTTATAATATGAAATAAATATCTATTTTAATTTAATATCGAATTTTAAATCGATTTAATTCGATTTAAATTTAATCTTAAATTTCAGAAAAATCGATATTAATTATTTATTAAGGCTAATAAATTAATTATTAATATCAGATTAATAAATTTATGATTATAATTATATTATAAATCATATAATAATTTTTCTAGGATTTTATAATTAATAATTATTATAAAATTAAAAAATTATAAAAAAGCGCTTTTTATACGATTATTATTAAAGGAGTATATAAATTTTAAATTAAAGTTTAAATAATTAATATTTAATAATAACCTAAATATATTTTTAACCTAATTAGGAAATGATATCTTAACAGATTTTAATATCTTAGCATTTAATCCCGATTAGGAATAGTGGCCAAATAGGCCGATTAATAAGGTTTATCCGATACCGAATATATAAACGAGACCGGAAAGCTTATATTAAACCTTATTTATTTAAATATCTTCTATATAATTCTTTAAGGTTTTAAAAACTAATCAAATTATAACGAAAATACCTACTCTAACTCCTCTTTTAATAAACTCTCTATTTAAATCAATTCAAACTATTAGCTTAAACGAGATCAACTATCCTTAATACACATATAACGACCAAATTTCATATTAATATTAAATAAATAAAAATAATATCTTTAAAGAAAGATAAAATCAAGAAATTAATAATTATATAAATAAAACTAAAAGTTATTATTATAATAAAAGAAAAAAAAGGAGGCCTTTATTAATTAAAAAAGATAATCTATTCTTTCTTTTATATTAAAAATAATTTTAAATAATTAAATTAAAAATATAAAGATTAATAATTAAAATATTAAAAATTATAAAAATAATACCAATTAATATATTAAATATAATAGATTATATAAAAGCAATATTTATAATACGCTTAAAAAGTATAATAAAAAGAATTTAAATAATTTTATTTTAAATATAATTATATTTTCTTTTTTTTAAAATATAATTTAAATATATATTATATAATTTAATCGACTTTATTAATAGAAGAATCTATTATTACTATTTAAAGTTTATTATTATATAATATTTAAATAAAAATTTAATATTATAAAAACCTTAAATCGAAAATATTTATATAAAGATTTTAATATTTATTATAAATTTTTTTTTTATTTAATTTAGAGATAATTATGAATAAAAAATTATTAAAATAAAAATATATAATATTTATAAAAATAAAAGGATTTAAAATAAAAGTTTATATAAAATTATCCGAAATTATAAAATCTTTTCAAAAATTAAAAGGAAATTATAAAATATAAATTATTATTGTAATTATTAGAATATTCTCTTTAAAATTTAATATATTAATATATTAAATAAAATTATAAATAAATAATATAAAAAAATATAAATTATTATAAATTATTTTAAATCAAATAATATTTAAAAGAATTATAAAAAACATTAATAAATATATAAATATAAAAAAGCTTTTTTAGGATTAATTAACCTTAAATAAACTCTAGATAGATTTTAATTAGAAATTAAATTAAAATTAAATTGAAATTAATAATCAATTTAAATTTAAATTAAGTTTAAATTAAATTCGATTTAAGCCTAATTTAAATTTAATTTAAATCGATTTTAATTTTATTTTAAATCGGGATTAAACTTTTTTTAATTTTTTCTTAGATTTTTTTTCATTATTTATTTTTATTAATTTTTAAAAATTTAAAATATTTTATTTAATTAATAGAATAAAAAATTATAAAATAGAAAATAGATAGATTATTAATTAAGACTCTTTTATTAAAATAAATCTTTTATTTAATATATGAATAAAAGTTATGTATTTATATATATAATTCTTATTAAATATAATATTTTTTACTTTAATAATTTAATAATAATCTTAATTAATTTTTAATTTTTAATTTTTTTTCTTTTATTATATATTTTATTTAAAGCTTTTAATATCTTAATTCTTTTATTTAATATATATATATTTTATTAATTATATTATAACTTCAATTAATTTCGTTTTATTTTTTATATAAATTTTCTAATCGAATTAATTATTATATAAAATGTCTTATAAGATTCCATTTATTAATATTATTCGGCCTATTTATTCTAAAAAACCTTTTTCTATTTATTTATTTATTTATTTATTTATTTATTTATCTATTTATTTATYTATTTATTTATCTATTTATTTATCTATTTATTTATCTATTTATTTATCTATTTATTTATCTATTTATTTATCTATTTATTTATCTATTTATTTATCT
>QYAP01000719.1:0-20295 GCA_003988905.1 Hymenotorrendiella dingleyae
TTGAGTGTGGCTAGCTAGAGTAGGCTTATATGCATCCCTGGAGTCACGTGCTAGTCTAGTCCCGATGCAGCCTTAGAGTGAATCCGCAACATATATTCTCTTAAGAATATTTTAAGTTTATTTTTAAAGATATTAAATTTTTCTATTAAGAATTTCTTTTTAGAATTCTTAAGATATAATTTTTTGATTGATTTTATATATTTTAGAATAATATAAATAATTAATATTTAGCCGGAAGATTATGAGATTAGTTATTATTATAGTTAAAATTAAGATAATATTAAAATAGTAGTTATTATAATTGTTTTTACGGAATTCGGAAGTTATAATTATATTTACTTTATTTTTTTAAATTAATTATTATATCTATTCTAATATTATATTTTAATTTGAATATATCTTTCTCTTTTTTAATCTTTTTAATCTTTTTTTTCATTTATATATATTATTTTTATTCTTTTAATATCTCTATTATTACGTATAATATTTATAAATCAGATCTAATTAATATAAAAATTCTATTCTTTCTTAAATAATCCTTTATACACTTTAAAATTCTTTTATCGGTTTTTATAAAGATTTCCTTTAATTATAAATTAAAGTTATTATATAATTCCTTTTATAATTCCTTATTCTTATATTTATAAAACTCTTAATTTATTTATCTTTAAATTAAATACTTATTTAGAATCGTTTTATTAATAGCTTAAAGTTTTATAATTATTCTAATAATAAACTTCTTTTTATATTTATTCTTATTATATTTCTCTCTTTTAAATAAAACGATTTATTTCTAAAAAAAATATAATAAAAGATTAGTTAATAATAGTAATATTTTAAATAATTCGAGATATTTGAAAATAAGGTTATAAATATTATATATATTATAAGATAATAAATTTAAATAAAATTTATTTTAGAATTAATATAAAATATTTATAAAATATATAAAGTATTTATATATATTCGTTATTAATAGAATTAATAATAATTATTAATATTATTATATTAAATTATTTTTTACTTAAAATAAAAGTTAAATATTCGTATAATTTTATATAATTAATCTTTAAATATAAATTAAATTATAAAAATAGATTAAAGTTTTATTAAATAACCTTAAGCTTATAAATAACTTTTAGAAATATTATAAATAAATCTCTTATTCATTATTATATTTATATAATCTTTATAATACTTAAATTAATAAAAATAAATAGAAAAATAAATATAGATTTTAAATAATAGAAGTTTATAATTTATTCAATGTAATAGATGCTTAGAATCGAATATTCGTTGAGTTTATATAATTATAATAGTGAAAGATTTAATAATTCCTAAGACATTTTATAACTTCCTATTAATAGTAATATAATTATAATTAATCTCACTCTTAATATATATACTCGTCGTTTATATAACCGTAGTAATAAATAAAGATATATCTTATCGTTATTATTTTCTTATTTTGTAGTGATTTCCGCGAAGCTAACTATTGATTAATGTTGGTAATACGGTAGTTTACGTTTGATTCGCGAGTAGAGTGGTCTTGTTGTTATAATCGTCTGGTAGAGAAAGTGGTAGCTGCCTACGTATAACTGAAGTTATCCCCCTCCTGCGCACGGACGTTACCCGTATACGGGTCATATATTAGGCGAAACAGCAACTTCCTCCAACTATCCCTCCCCTCAACACCTCACCAACTCCCTCCCCTCTCCTATCATCAATCTACTCTATCAATCCTCACCCTCTCACCCCTTCCCCCCTTCTCCCATATTCCCAAACCAGTCCCAAATGAGCATGGCTGCTTCAGCCTGGATAATTTGCGGCTTGGATCCAATCAATAAACTCAGGTGCTGTTTTGTAGGGATGGAGGTGAGGATATGGAAGGGGGGGTTGAAGAGAGCGGTGAAGGAAGTAGGGGAGGGAGGTGGTGTTTAAATAGAGTACGGACGCTATGAGAGTAAGTTAATAGCCACCACCTTATTCGACTTGGTCGTTTTACCCCTCCGTACTGGTAGATAATCACTACCCTACGGTAGCAGCATATTGTACTACGTACAACTCCTGAGTTGTACTACATACAACTCCTAGGTTGTACTACGTACAACAATTAATCACCATACGTACAACCTAGGAATTCAGGAGTTGTACATAATACAACTCAGGAGTTATACAATTATATAGCCATTTTATTAAACAGCCTATTATACGTGCACGGATTTAGTATATAAAATGAGCCCTTTTGTTATACGGATTTATACACCTTTTACATTAAAATCAACTAATATTAAAACCCCAGATACCCCCCTCCTAGCTCCTAACTCTAATTCCAATTCCAACTCTTACTCGGCCCGATCATATTCCCACCATCACTCCCAATTCAACCTTACCGGCACAACCTCATCAATATACTCCTACTAGTAGGAAAATCTATAAGAGGTCGGTAGGAACAGGAGGATAAGTGAGAATATTCTAAATAAAAGAAGGGGAGTCACTTACCTATAGAAGAGAGAAAAAGAGCACTTACCTATAACATAAAAAGAGAGATCACTTACCTACTACATAGAAAGAAGAGGGGAAATATAAAAGAGATCACTTACCTATTACATACAGAGAGGGGGGAGGGAGTTCCTACCTAGAAGCCTACCTTAGTGTTATAAAGAAAGAAAGGAAGAAAAGGAGGAAGATAAATTTCCTAAGATAAAATCAAAATACGACATGGCCGCTAATAATTACCTACGTAAGTACCTTACAATAATAAATTAAGTGGGGAATGACGTATGAAAATAATGCAATACGGCCACTAAACTAAACAACACACCAAAACCAACTACATTGCTATCACATATCACTTTCCATACAATCTACTACTGTTAAATACCTACCTGAACAGGCAATAATAGTTGTTATTTTACAATTAAATCAATTAACGTTACATCGAGGACGTGCTAATAGATTGGGAAATTGTTCATCTTACAATTAATTAATTAATTATTACCCCCTATACATTTGTTATTACCCCCTATACATTTGTTATTGTTTCCTATACAATCATAGTTGTACGCTTGCTCCCGTAGGGCTAGTAGATGTTGTTCTATCAGCTAAGGGGCGATGTTGTTGTTGTACTGAGTTGTGTAATAAGAAGACTGATAGTAGTATTTATAGACTGGGAAACTCTGGGGAGGGGATGAGGGGAAGTTGTTATCGAAAAATGAATTATTACCGATTCCTCACCCTCCTTGCAACCCTGTATACATTCCAACTCCCTCTCAAGATTTCAATACCACGCCACCTACCGATCTACGAGGCATCCACTCTCTGCTAGCGCTCTTCCCTGCTAACGACAAGAGTGATCCTTATAATGTCCGAACCATGGATTTCCAAGTTGTCGGTATTCCCTAGAATATGGTGCTTCCGAGGGAATCCCGAGCTTCACAGCTGCTAGCGCTTAAGGTATTATGGTGGTACGCTTAATCGCTAGGGCATACACGCATCAATGAGGCTCAAAAGGGCTCTATTGCTTTGTGTATTAATCGATGAAAAGAGGGGAAGCTAGCTAGGTTCTACGGAGGCTTAAGAGCCTGGAATGACTGGTCCGTGCGCTGCGCTAGCACGTACGCGCATTCACCCTAGTACCGACACAAGTCAAATTTGAATGCATTGAGAATGAAATAGAATTACGGAGATTGGAGGGAGGTAGAAAGTTGAAGTGAGAGTGTTACACGCATACTTCTTTTCCCTCCGAAGGGATATCAAGTGAGATACACTCCCATCCTTCCATCCTCCCCTTTTCATTTTAACTTTCCCAAACTTAAACCTACCCCTCCTCACCCTCCCTCCTCTATTAAACTCCCTCTCGCACACAGGAAACAGCCAATATGAATGCAACAAAAAATCCCAGAGACTTGCTTATGCGAGAGGCGGGAAAGGAATCATTTTGTGTTATGGGGAAAATGGTAGGTGGTGGATTAGCGATGGAGTATGAGGAATATTTTGGGGTGGTAGGCGGGGGGGTATGAGAGGGGAAGGTGGTGAGTTGTTGTTGAGAAGTGAGTTGTCGGCGATTCCTCCTTTTCTGAATTATGTATAGATTTATCCTTTGCCTTTTGATATACTCTCGTGGCCGTAATTGATACCCACACACTTACTCTGGAATTAATAACCTTCCATCTTCAAGAAAATATATCCTTGAAAGACTTTAGCTGATCACAACCCTTCTAGTAATGGTTCTGTCTCGATTGGGTTTAGGATTGGGAAGATGGGGGGTTTATATTGGAAGAGGATGAAGAGAAATATTCGCAAATAGATTTCGGGGAAGTATAGATAGATAGTAGTATTCTATTTTTCTATCGTCCCGGTTTATTTTCTCCCTCGAGATGTCCCCGTTCCGAATCCCGAAAATTTATAAACCTTACTTCCTTAGTGCACTGATATATAAAAGCCAACCGCGATACCACGTTAAAACAACAATCAAAAGTTTTCGTTTTCGAGGTATGCCACTACTTCCTTCAGGAGGGACTCATGAAGTATTTGGAGATTTAAATGTCTCTCTTTTAGAGGTTGACGAGGGACTACGACGGAACTGTCAAATGGGATAAGTACGACGCTCAATGAAGCAAACTCTTCGAAGTGATGGTTAAATTCGTTATCTTTTTGTCATAGTGGTGTTGGAAGTGGTCGGTTTTGGGAAGTGTCGGTTGAGTTGTTGAGGCGTTGGGGTTAGGGTGGAAAAGGGGGGTAAGAGTTGTTGGTGAGAAGTGATTTGTTGCCGATTTCTTGCTAGCACTAGCACCTTCAATAAACGTCTTTCGTTCCTTTCCCTTCCTCATAAATCCCACCTCGCACTGCCACAAACTGCTCAGAATATTAATAAGACCCTTCCTCACCAACTGGTAAGGAGTTCTTCATCTTCTCTCGCAAACTCATTTCTGTCAGCCGCATCCGTAAGTTGATACGTACTGTATGAATTGCGAGGGATATTTATAAAGTTTTAAATTTGGTTTGTGTTTCGAGAGCGATGGCGTTGGGCTCAGACTCCTCCAAATCAGTGACCAGTAATTATTCCTTCGTTTATTATATCCTTATTTCCTTCCTTGAATAACGTATATCTCAACCGCAACAAGATAACTCAATCGCAGGTTCGCGGCTATTTTGTCAAATTGTTTGTCGTTCTTTGGATCGATTGGAAAGGAGAAAGATGTATAAAGGCTCCATGCGTTTTTTTTCTTATCCCGAGTCATTGGGAGCGTTGGTGGGGGGAGTCAATTCAACTGAGGGTGAGAGGAAAGAAAATCAAACAAGGGAGGCGGGTTTGTTGGCGAAAAGTGAATTGCTGTCATTAAACTGTCTATAAATCTAAGAATAAATAATCAAATAGATGAGGGATACTCCATTCAATATACCTAAGTCTTCCTCTCCACCACCCATTCTATCGGCTGACCAGTGAAAGCTGCCATAATTATAGCGATCTCAGATGCTTCTATGGAAAGAATGGGATGACTCCTCAGGGCGTCTTATGGCCTCTCAGCGTCAGTGGTTTAAGTGATTCATTGTGACATTTGAGTCACCCTTCTCGTCTATTCCTCCGTCTTACCTTCTCACTAGCAAGTCGCTGAAACATATCAAACCACAAAGCTCGCTTAGCACTGCTTGTGGCTTTTACCCCTTACTTCTTTGCCAGGCTCAACATCAGATAAATTATTCCGAATTCGCGGCCAAGATCACTCAGAATTCAGTCAAGCAATCTCATCAAGTTTATACCTCTCCTACATCCACTCTCGATATCTCTTTCAACTCGACGTCGCCCAAAATTTGCCCACGATGTCGCTTTCTACTCGTATCATCGCTCGATCTCCTACTCTACTTCCAGTCATTTTACCCACGATATCGCTCGCTGCTCGTATTTTCACTCGAACTTCCAGTCGATTTCCAACCACAAGACTCGGATTATACCGGTATTCCACACAATCAAGAATGCATTCACTGTCTCGCCCCACAGAACATAAAACACCTCCACTTTCCAATCCAATCAGACATTATCACTGGTCTCCGAGACAAAAATTCCGTCTCACGAGAGGGTATATTTCTCCCAAAAAGGAGCGGGGAGGCATGACCTGGGTGGCGGCACTTGCTGGTGAATTTGCAGGTGCATTTGGGAAGCATATGATCGGAGATACAAAATCCATCGCCATTACGCTGGCAATCATTTTAGCAATGTCAATGGCTGGTGGTGTCGCATATAGGAAGCAGCTTTCAGACTGGTACCGCGCTGCGAAGGGGAAAGCAAAAGCGAATGTGCTGGCGATGAAGAATAAGATATTGCCGAAGAAGGGCTACTTCAAAGAGTCATTTTCATCCATGAGGGAGAAGGTTTCTGGGGGAATGAGCAAATTTACCGGGCCGATTTCTTCCAAATTTGCTTCGACAAAGGATGGGATTGTAACTGGATGCAGTAATATTACCGGGAAAATAACGGCGACGGCATCTTCTGCATTCCCATCGGCGAAAACGAAAGGCCGCAAAGTGTCAGAATCTTCGGCGGATAACGCAACTGTAAAGCCAGGGGAGAAACTCAAAGCCACGGTTGTTTCTGCAATTTCTCCTGCGGATGAAAAAATGGCAGAAGATACGAGTGCCGACGGTGAAGACGCGGGCCATGAAAAGGGTGAAACATACGCGGCAAACAATGATGCGAAGGGGGCAAAAGCGATGGGGGTGGCAAGCCCAATATTTCGGGATAGAAGTCAAAAATAGTTGAGTGAAGAAGGTGGCCAGGGAGTGTTGGAATCGCCTGAGTGTGCAAGGTGCGATGGCAGAAGTGCAGAAGGGGTGTGATACCGGTGAGGGGAGAAAGGCGGACGAGAACTATGAGCAAGGAAACCTACACCACTCAATTTATTCAAATACCCTGAGCTTACAACAAAATTTATTCCAGTCCTATGTGTTATTTTTGTGGCCCAAAGCTCTACTCCATCTGCCGCTTTAATTATTCATCCGGATTTTGCAGCTCGCCTCGACGGGATTGCTATGATGCACTCTCAATAGAAGCTCAAATGAGGCTTTTATGTCACACCTGACGAGAAGAAGACCAATTGCGATCAAGTCATCAAATTTCCTATCTACAATCTCCAAAAATAGACGCGCAACTGAGTGCAACTCAGCGCAGGTTGATGGCTCCGTGGCATCCATTGGCGCGCAACACCATCAAACCATCACTTTTAAGTAATTCCATCAATTCGCAACCAAGACATAAGATAAGTGGCTTAAATTGAAGCTATAAATCCCTAGTAGTCTTGTTGCGTGTAGCGCTACCTTCCTTTCATTTTTCTTGCATCAGAGTAACAACACAAAACAATTGGCCAATAAATGATGCATAATAGAAAGTTATTCACCTCAAGATGCATGTTTCTTTGTGCAATTTTATTATGCGCTGTGAGCACCTAGACCATGTACATGGGAAGTTCTCCTTCGCAGAGGTGAAGAATTCACCAAGGTTGCACAGAACAGGTGGTTGTCACCCTCCCCAAAAAAGGATAGCCGAGACTCGCTTATCTGACTGTAAAACCATCAACATACCTTAGTGGCCCACGGTGGTCCTCGCTAAGCCTATTAACTGCCTATTAAAATCCTGTAAACTGCTTATCTCGCTTCATAGCCTATGTACGTGCGTTGATTAAGTTTTTAGTATTAATAGCCTATTAGCGACCTATTAATTCCCTATTCGCTTAATAATGCTTATAGACTTTAAGCCTTACTTTTGAGCCTTACTTACATCCGAGCTTCTACTCGGCACTACGAACGCCCAACTTATAAGAAGAGACACGCGCGCAGCCTACCCGGAAGAAGAAGAAGAGAGAGAGAGAGAGTGTGTGTATGTGTGTGTGTGTGTATGTGTGTGTGTGTGTGTGTGTGCGCGTACTCCTACCTGGAAGAAGAAGAGAGGGAGAGAGTATATATACGCGCGCGCATTCCTACCTGGTGCGAATGGAGGCATGGAGGGAGGGGGGAGAGAGAGAGTATACGTTCCTACCTGATGCGAATAGAGGCATAGAGAGAGGGGGAGAGAAAGAGCACACGTTCCTACCTGGTGCGAATGGAGGCATGTAGGGAGGGAGAGCGCGTACGCCGCACGCGTATATACGTATATGCATCGTAGTGTTATAGTGTGGTGGTATAGTGGTACATGTAAGAGAATTGAAGGAAGAGAAATAGAACTTAAAAGAGAAGTGAAAGTGCCCAGGTGGAGCCGGTAATAACGTAATAGTAGTAAGCGACGACGAAGCAGGGTGGGTGACGAGAAGAGCCTCACTTACTTATCTACTAGGCCCTGATTGGATGATAAGCGAGACAGGCAGAAAACAGGTAATAAACAGGCCGTCAACAGGGTTTATTTCTACACAGGCCGTTATTAGCTTTAAAACAGGCTTACCGAAAATAGTACTACTCCGCTAAGGTAGGTAGGTACCTAGGTATTCACTGCCTCCCGAGCCAAAACCCTAGCCCTAATCAGAGCCACAAGCAAAGTCACAAGTAAAGTCACAATGAAAAAGTGAAAAGTGAAAAATGTGCAAAGTTATTTCAGACTGGATTTCATTGCAACTAGGCATTTTAAGAACAGGATCATCAAGTTCAGGACAACAATTGTAACAACCACCACCCAAGATGCAGCACTCCAAGTCCAACCATATTTCAGAAGACCATTGTCCAATCAAACGACCACATGAAACAGAAGCAATGAAACCCCGAAATGAGATGCCGAACTACCACCCTGAATGGATGTCGATGTGAGACTAGAAAGGCGTTAGATCAGAAAAGTTGAAAAGAGTGTGGAGGCTCTTACCTTGGAATTTTCAATAGGAGACGTGTTCAAAGAATAGCCAAGAGATCAATGCAAGTGAGAACATTAGCATGAAAATTGGCAACGATGGAGAGTGTGGAGGAAGCCCAAGTGTGCGTTCAAGCAGCAGCTTTTTCATCTCCAGTAGGAGACTCCCAGTACACAGCAGTGGGAACTCCGCTTGTGGCCTCTGGGCGAAGGAAACCGGCAACCAAAGTTGTAGTGCTCGTCGCAGTGATTGTGTAAGAGGGGCGAGTAGCAGTGGCGGCAACAGCGGCGCGGGCGAATCTCTTGTTGGGTTGTCCAGCAAAGCCGGGGTCGGAGCTTGATCCAATAAGACAGATGAATTGAGTGTCGTATGAGCTGACAGGCGAGTAGTTGGCTCCAGCAGTGCCAGCAGGTCCGTATGCGTATGGACAATAGAAGCTGTTACATCCAGAAATCGGGGCAGAGTAGTCGTTGTTGGGGAACAGGAAGTGGACGCCGTCATTGCTGAAGTTAGGGATCGCAGAGACATCGTAACTGGTCAAACCGTTCCAGCACGTGAAGCAAATCTCCCCAAGTGTTGAAGGGTTGGAGGCGGGGGTTTGACTGGCGTAAAGTGCCTGGAAGTTTCCGCTCCATCCATACTTGATTTTGCAAGGTTAGTGTTTGGGAGGTGGGAGGAAGGAGAAAGAAGGGGAAGTGAACTTCAGCACCAGAAGCAGGAGGCATTGAAACCCATGTTTGACCGTTGGCGGGAACCAAAACATCACCAAGACTGTTCCATCCTGGGTTTGGTGTCCAGTGGATCCAACGGTCAGCTCCATCTCTGTTGATGAAGAGAATCTGACCCTGGGGGGCATTTGCAACAGCCAGAGTGGCAATGGAGACAAGTGCGAGGCACGAAGCAACGAGGCTACGGAGAGAAAGCATGATGAAGGATTGCAACAAGCAAGAAGAGTGTTATCAAGATTGGAGTAAGGAGTGTTGTTCGCGATGAGCGATTGTGCAGGTTGTGTAGAGAGGGACTTTGGAGCTGAAGAGGAGGAGTCGGTGTCGTTGTGATGTGTGAAAGGAAGAGGAGAAGACGGGGAACTCGGGATTACTTTATACTTCAGATCGTTATTGGCGGTAAAGTGAAAAGTCAGTTTGCAAATCTTTCGGCTCGTTTTTCATCAACGGTAGCCGACTAATTGCGCAAGTTTTTCATCCGAAGGCACCTCCAGTCCCTCCGGGTTCTCATTTTCGGCTTGCAGTTTGGAATCGGCTCCACTCACATCGGCAGATGAAGAGAAAAAGAGGGCAGAGGCTCAAAGATGCAAGTTCAAACAAAAGCAAAATATAATTAACATGACTGTGAAAAGACCAAGACATCAACACTCTCTCCTTTCTTGTATGCTGCCTTAATACGAATGAAACAGAATCAGCCAAAGCAAATAGAACCAAATCTCATCATTATCAATACTCAATGACAAAAAAACAGAAACGGCGCATGCGGGCATGAAGCTCCAAAGTGCGCGTTGTTGTGTGTGGGGGTCGGCAAGTGGGGCGGCCCTTTCGTTGAGCTGAGCATGCAACACAGCTTTGGCAGTATTGTACGTCCCATGATCCCATCTTCCCCAAAAGCCTAGGCCAATGAAATACTGAGTGGCTTTTTTAAAACTGCAAGATCGCGGTAAAAGTTGCTCTAGCGTGATCTTGGGCTTTTCTTTGACCACAGCTTCAGCATCCTGTTGTTTGGGCTTGGCTTTTATAGTTTGATGTCGAAGAACGCCTCAGAATTGCAATTGTGATTTGCCAAGGTAAAAAAAAGTCCCCACTCGGACATCTTGTCGTGGTGGCTGAAAATCTCAGTGGGTCCTGGAAAGCTGCTCCAAAGAGGAGGCTTCTCTGGGGCATGATGGAAATAGATGGAACACTCGCTTCTTGCTTCCCATTGCTTGAAGCTTTCACCTTTGTTTGATATCTGGGGACAAAGTACTCTCTCTAAACCAACTTCAGAAGACAAGTATTGAGCATCTTGTCAACTGGCTAGAAGGCATTTTGCTCTCAGGTATAATTGACATCTTCTGGTCAAATTGCGTATCCCAGAGAATTCTCAATGAGCAGTTCTTGCAAGGAGTGTTTGAGCTTTTTGGCAGCTGAGCGCGCGCAAAACGGCTTTGAGCCTGTGGGCCACCTTCACAAACTTTGACTTTCAACTTGGCCTGAACCAGACATCGCTTGGTCCGAATTTGAGTGTCTTTGAAATTCCTCGCCCAGACTCGTTGAGGGCATAACGGCTATTATTGTGTAAAGTGACTGTGACACACGGGGGGACATTTGGTACCTCGTTTTGAAGCTCAGGCTCAACCATTTGCTACTGTGTATGCCCTTGGAACAACATTTCCGTCCTTTGCTCTTGCCAGTTTTTCTTCAGCCACTGTAGCCATCACCAATACTAAAAGCCACTTAGCTATTATGATCATCGGTTGCTCTGACGATGACATTGGATCAGCCATTGTTCAGAGTATTGCTTAAAGTGGCCATGTAACAGCGAGATATGTGACCAAGATGCTTTGATCTCTCCCCAACCCTATTGTTGTGTTTGTTGAGGTGATTTCCAAGCGAAGAAGCGGGGTAACTCACTAGCGTGTACTAGCGCATGCACTCGCCCTTCTGGAGTTCTATTTATAGTGTTCCGATGAATTTAGTAATTTTTGAATTATTTGTAATTCGTAGGTTCATACACATCAAGCTTTGACAAAGTTCGATCTGTAAGAATCAGATTTGTTGAAAGTTTGGTTCATTCATCTTTCTTGGAGCTGTACATAATGCAGCGCGATCGGGTGGTTATGATTAGTAGAGCTAGTGCATGTGCCAACACACCATACGTTGGTATGATCATTCACCTCGTTGAAATGTGCACACACAATCTAGGCACTTAACTGTTCTTCACAAGGGCCTTTAACAAATATCCCCAAGACGATTCACCTTGAAGTTAGATTTACCTTGAACTTGCTAAGTTGCTCTACTAAGCATCGCCGTTTTGGCAGTCATTGTAGGAAGGGTTAGCTCAAACTTCACTCACAAGAGTAGCTCTCCTAACTTGTTAGAAAATTCTTCAGGAGAATCAAGTCCCAAGGAAAGGGGCTGAACTTCCCATGCACGACATCGAGAAAATAGGAAAGTGGGAAGCGATGCAGAGAGGAACTGCAAAGTCCCCGCATTGTGAGTGGGGCTCTCGCCTAGGTAAGGGCTTGGCACACAAACTCTGTATTCATAGCGACGGTTCCTAGATCCTCTTAGCTCTGTGCCTAGGTAGTGATCCTACAACCACCAATTGGAATTTGGCTCCTAGCATTCACTCTGGTAGTCATACCAACACAATCCACATGTCTTTTCACACTCTGTTTGCTGACTCCAGGTATGACCACTGTCCAAGTAAAAGCTGTAAAGTAAACAAACTCTCCTCCATGGTCAGGAGCAGAGAGATAATTCGCAGTAGCACCGGCAGGCCATTTTTATCTTGATTTGCGCAACGAACTGATTATAAGGCATTGAATTATCCGAAAGTTTTTTAGGGGCCTGCAATAGAAATCAGTACTGAAATTTTTCGCGTCGTCTTATCCAGCTGGCTTCTCTTTGCCACCCACCTATCCACACTTCACTTGAATGAGACTACCACAATATTAGAATTACTTGCTATTTCCAAGCATACAATTCAGTAACCATTGGAACAGAGCTCAAAAAGAAGAATATTTCGTAATAATCGATGCACCTCTCCCACTTCGCTTCAAGTGAACTCGGCAAAATCCACACTACTAACACAAATTCCACCACGCAACAAAACCAAAACCAATCCTAGCACAAAGCCTTTTGAAATAAGTTCTCTAGTGCTGTAATACACGATACATTGGCCAGTCAAAAGTCCCAGCACAAAACGGGCAAAAACACGGCAAAAAAGAAGCAAAATCAAAAAAGTTTGCACCGTCCGTGAATCGAACACGGGGCCAATGCATATTGAACAGGAGTGATCTCCTGTATTGGCAAGCATCGATTTTACCACTAAACCAACGGTGCGGTTGTAGCTCGTTGAGAGAGTTGCCATCGGCCGTCAAGCTTGGAGCTTGATGATTGGCTGATTTGATGGAAGAAAGGGGATATTTTGGTTTCTAAAGGACGGAATATGTGGGGAAGATGTGAGAAAGTGCCGAAATCCGTGAGAGTCACCAGTCCGTGAGTGGGTATGTGTTGGAAGAGTGGGGAGTGTTTGTGGATAGGTGGTTGGTGGAGGAGGTGACGGGTGCGAGATTCTTCCGGAGTTCTTTCTCGCTTGCAATGATTTTATTTGAAAGACGTAATGTGACGAATTATTATTAGAGGATCCCAGTCTACTTGGGAGTGGATTCTTGGACTGGGAACTACTTGGAGCGGGAAGCTAAGGTACGGATCGCGGACGGGTAGCATGTATGTCCTTGCGACACTTGACCAACCCCCTCAATAGTACGTGCGCTACCTTAGCCAAGTGCTACTAAGCACAGGTGGCAGTTGCGGTAAGATTTTGAAGATTTTTGCACTTCTGATTACATAAAAATCTGTAGATGGAATTTATTGCGGGCGTAAGTCTACGGTTGTAACAAGTACAAATTTCTAGGCAGCCCGGGATTACTTAGTTTGGGATTTCTGCTATTATACAAACCCGATAAATCAGGTGCACAGCTGGAGATAAAAATCAAAGCTATAAAATGCCACTAAGTTACTTTATACCAAAGACCCCCATCGTAGGAGGGTACGTTGCGCCAACTCCCCCAAGTGCGAATACCGGTAGAAGACCATTCCGAGATGCTTTCAACTGATTTCTGTCTCCGCTGCAAAGGGAGAATACTGCAACAGTCGAACTACGAGGTCACCATCTCTCATTTCAACATTTCAAACTACATTGTGCCAAGCCATTTGAGAGAATGGTGGTCAAAGTGACGGAGGGTGGGTTTACAGGCCAGTTAATACAGCAGCTAGCTCTCTTGCTGGCCCAACGATGGATTCAAACACGATTCTAAAGCATTTAGGGCTTAGAAAACCGCATGTGGAAACATGAATAGATAGAAATCTTTATTAATCATCTGGCGGGTCTATGCTTCTAACGAATCTATAATCCTTTCCCGGCAATTTGGCAGTAAGGTGTTCCACTTATATCAGTTGGATACCCACGGATACTATCAACAGCTGTTAGAAAGCAAAGAAATCAGTTCAAGTGTTTTCTCATAAAGCGAAAAACAGGATGCGCGACTTACCGGCCAGAGCCACTCTACTCTATTATATGCAGTATTACTTTTCATGGCCGTCATCGCGGTGCTCGCCGATCCTGTAGTCGTCGTCGAATTCGAAACCGTCGTGGTACTCGCCGAAACCGTCGTGGTATTCGTCGTAGCTGCCGCTGTACTCATTGTCCCGGTAGCCTTCACACTCGGGGAACTCGCAGTCTCAGGACCAACACTCTGAATCGTCGTTGTACTCGTCGCAGTACTAGTCGCAGTACTCGTCGTAGCTGCCGCTGTACTCGTTGTCCCGGTAGCCTCCACACTCGCGCAACTCGCAGTCTCATCACCAAAACTCTGTAATCCAATCCACCCCTTCCCCGCCGCCACCTGCAGCCCATCCAACCATGCCTTGGCCATCTGACAATACCCATAATCCGTCGGATGAATTCCATCCTGCAAGTCATCTTTCGTCAAATAATCAAACATATTAACAACCAACGCTTTCTTGCCCGCGTCGGTCCTCTCCTTGACAACCCCCGGAACCGCAGCGTTGAACTCGACGGTATTATTTTCCCTTGCCCCCTCAGACCCAGGCGTCAATTGCGCCACAATCATTGTGGTGTTAGGAACCGCAGTAAAGACTTCATCGATGAGTTGGCCAAGACGCTCAGGAGCTCCTATTTCCTCAGTACCGTTAGGCATGTCGTTTGTACCGGCCATGAGAAGGACGACGCTCGAGCTTGGAAGAAGGGTGTGAAGACTATTGCTGCAGTCTTGGGCAATCTGGGAAATTAATGCGCCTGGATATCCTTCATTTTCAGGATTCGTCATATTTCCGTGGACTTGAGAGCCTAGGTATTTAATTGTGGTGCTGGAGTCTGAGAGGTCTGTGAAAAAGTTGCGGAGGTAGAGACGGTAGCCATTGCCGTCGAAACTTTTGAAGCCCCATGTTATGGAGTCTCCTATGGGCATGATATTGAGAGTTTCATGGCTATCTTGAGCGAATATACAACAAACTAGAAAATGGTCAGCACATTACTCCCAATCAAGGATCTAGGCGCCACAGTGGTTTTAACTTACTCTGGAATATTGCAATGATCCAGAAAAGAGAAAAGGACTTCATCCTCTAATTTAAAATTCATGGAATCTCAAAGCGCCAATGAAAGGAAAACACACACAGACAGAATCCAAGGGAACGTCCCATCTTTGTACCTGAAGTAGCATTGACTTTAATCGAGCGCGAGTTCGTCTGGAAAATGGAAGCACGCGTTCGCTAAAGTTGAAGGAGCGCTATTGATTGCTGAGATGAAGGGACAGAGCGTTCGTCAAAGCACATGCATCTGTGTGCACACCTCAACTCAACATTGTGATTCGGAATAGAATCAACTGTGAGCCAGGTTTTTTTTTTCATACCACACGATGTTTTCTTTTTTCTAAATTCCCCCTCATCTCGACACATTGGGGACACGCCTTGAAACGTCTTTTCCAGCTCGTGAGTCGCTACGATTACGAGTGCGAGTGCTATTGATGCTACCGTATAAACTCACTAAACTGGCGGAATGAGATGGAGACATTTAAAAACCCAGATTTAGGGTGATCAATTGACTGGAGATCCTGGATAGTGGAGTAGAATTGAAGATCGAATATCGAAGAGGCTTTTAGATGGTCCTGGTGGCGGTGAGGTGGTAGAGCTAAGTTATGATTTAGCTGATCTTACCCCCAGAACCCCCCTGGATGTCTTCATCTCATTCCGCTAGTTCAGTGAGTTTCTACGGTACCTTGATGTGAAGCGTTTCAGCTGTCGCGTCAACTTCATTCAGCAACCTCCATCTCCCGGTCATCTTTACCGCCAAAGTTTCCATCGATTAATTCGACATCAACTCCAAGATGGCGATCTGGCAGTCCATCTCTGAGAATACCCCGTTCCGCAACTCCGCGGCCACCAAAGAATCGATGCCATACTGTAATCGGTCACTGGCTTCGTCGGAGATTCGGATTGATGGAATGCTCAGGAACAATCTAGCCGGGAGTTCCAGCCTCAGCGGAACTCGCAAGCTTCGCCCGCTTAGGAAAGATTGACAAGCGCCTCACAAACCAACTGTGTTGCTTCCGCGATGTAAACAACATATGCGAAGGAAAGGGGTAGCGCTCTAAACCAATTATTAGGCCAGCCGGCGGAAGTGCGAAAACAACGGAGTCTTGAAGTTTCGCAGCGCCGAGTCACTCCATGTTCCCATGCTGGTCAAGATGTGGCCAAGGGAACTTGTTGGGCGCGGATTCCGTACAGCGGTTTCGAGGAGAGCCATCCAACCAACCAACACCTGCACCGGCGCATCGCGACTGCCACCTGGGCAGACCTTGATTCTCGACCACGTGACCGACCCTCGAAATCACCTGCACACCGAGGTCAATGACGGGAACCTTGATGTCGGCTCAAGGCTGCACGGAACATTGTTGGCTCCCGAATATGCGCCGACGAAAGCTTATGAAAAAATCGAGGTCGCGCGGAAGATGCGTGCTGCGTGCAGATTCCACGTGCCCTGCGCTTTTGGACGCGGGACGGGAGGGACCGTCGACGCTCACTCTATCGAACAAATTATCCCTCAACACCATCGCACTTACATACTCGAATAGATGGCGTACCCCCCTACCTAGTACATTTCTTCGTCATGCTCGATTTGAAGCTGCTGGTGGGCGCCAGTATTCGTGGGATAGGCCAGGAGGTCCGGAGGAGGATGTTTTGTTGTCAGGTCCTCTCAGCACCACAGATCCTTGACGTTGTTTATATCAGCCACAGGGGGATCACTAGCCACAAGTATTAATAAGCCCCGTCTGCAACCGAAGTTAACGTCTCTCATTTCGCTTGCTTCGAACTTCAACACCTGATAACACCACGCCCATTTCATTTATACGAAGCTAGTACTTGGCGCTCGCGTCTCGAATGCTGGATTTTTCCGTCCTTATAATACCATAGAGTTTTATTAAATTCGCGATCTTAGCATATAACCTTAAACCTAGCGTATCGGTTAAGTATATTTCGGATCCTACTTTTAAATATATTAATAATTATAAACCCCTATTAAATTTATATAATAGAGGTAATAATTCTTATATAATAAATATTAAAATTCATAATTTAGAAATATATTTAATATAAATTATTATAATATTATTTATAAGTTCGCTTATTATTTTTATTCCCTTTTATTTTATTAATTATATTTATAAATATTATAAACGATTTTTTAAATAATTTTAAGTTTAAATTTAATATTAATTATAAATTAATTTATTATTAATTTTCTTTTTTAAATATTTTTATAGAAATATTATTTTTAAGTTCTTTATTAAATTATTATTATATTTAAATTAAAAAGGATTTTTATAAATTAATCGATATTCTTTTAATTATTAATAATATAATTCTTTATTATTTTATCGAAATAAGAAAAAACTAATAAAATAATCCTTCTTTTAAAGTTCGAAATTAATAAATAAAAAGGATAATAAAATAAAGGATTATAATTAAAAAAGAAAAAAAAAAGGAAAAAAAAGATTAAAATTTAAATAAGAAATAATAATTTATAAGAGTTTATAAAATAATAGGATTTCTATTCTCTTATATTAAATCTTATTTTTATATTTCTTTTAATATATTATTAATTATTAAACGCTTAATAAAAATAATTTTATTAATATTATTTCTATTTTTAAAACCTCTTTTTTTTATTATTTTTTTTAATTTCTTATTTCCTTTTTCGGTATAATTTCTATTATTCTCTTTTAATTTATATTTCTCTTTTATATTTTAATTTAATATTTTAAAATAAGCTTTGAATTTAAGAATATTTCTTTTATTTTAATTATTAATTTTGTAATAATTAAAGTTTAAACTTTTAATGTAAATAAAGTAATTCTAACTTTTATTAATAAATAAGAATATTCTAATATTTTAAAACGATTTTCGGATTAATTTAATTTTATTTCAAATAAATATTTTTTATATTTTATTTATTATATATATAATTTAAATATAAATATTAGAAATATTCATTTTTTAAAAACTTTTGTTTAATTTAATAATATAAATATTAATAAATTCTTTTATAATTCTTTTATTTAATTTATTAAAATGAATATTATATAATTGAAGAATTAATATATAATTTAACGGAATTAATTTTAAAATAACGGATTTTTTCTTAAATCTTTATAAAAGATAAAGTATTTTATAAAAGGTTATATAATTAAAAGTTATTAAATAAAATTAAGATTTTAAATTAAATATAATTTAATTTAAAATTCTTTTAATTAAAGAATGAATTATAAAAAGGAATTTTTTATTAAATTATTTCTCTATTAAAACGATATTATTATAAATTATTTTATTATATATATATATAATCTTAAAATAATATTTTATAGATTTTAAAGCTTCAATTTTATTATTTTCCGTTATTAATATATTATTAAAAATTATCTTAGACTTAATATAATTATATTTATATATAAATAAATAAATTATAATTATAATTTATTTTTTTCTTTAACTTTTATTATATATATTAATAATTATTATTTTAATATCTTTATAATTAAATATTTTTCCTTTATTTTATTTCTAAAAAAGAGGGTTTTTATTTTAATTATATATATAATAAATAATAAATTTATTATAAAGTTTTATTAGATTATATATAAATTAATTAATAAGAGTTTAATTATTTAATAAGGGTAATAAATTTATAGTAATATATAAAAAGGGATTATTTTAATAAAATCGATTATATATTCTTAAAATATATAATAAAGTACCTTTTAATTAAGAATTTCTTTAAATAAAATATAAAAAAGATTTAATATATTATATATATTCTTTAAGAAATTTCGAAGTTTATATTATATAAATTAATATATAACCTATTATATTTATCCTATAAAATTAATTTAATTAATATTTATATATAAATTAATATTATTATACTTTAAAAAATTCCGGAATTATTGTTGGAAGTAGGCTTGAATGGTATTGCATTGGCATAAAGAAGAGGCTATTCCTACGACCGCTGGAAGGCTCTTAAGGAGCCGCCTAAGGTCTAGGAGCCGCCTAAGGTCTGTGCGCTGCGCTAGTAACACAGGTGAATGCAACCAAGCACGTGACCACACGTTCAACAATTATTTATTAAAAGCCTTAAAAAGCTTTATATATATTAGATTTTACTTTATTTAAATCTTTTTAATTATTTTTTAAAATTAATTATATTAATAATATATTCTTTTAATTTTATAAATATAAAATTATAAATATAATTCGCATTTTAATTCGAATTAATCGGGCTTTTATATTCTTTAAATTTATTATATATTTTTAAGAATTTTTAAAATAATATTTCTATTATCTTATTAATTATATAATATTGATTCCGGAATAAATATTAATATTTTATTAAGATTATAATTATTAAAATAAATATTAATTTCTAATCAATAAAGCTTTTAATATCCGGTAATTTTATTAAAATAATTATTTCTAATAAATATTAAATAATATATTTATATTACTAAATATTATTTCTTTTTATTTAAATATTAATTCTTTTAATAATGAATAATTTATTTTAATAGAATATAATATCGTTTCTTTAAAAGTAAAAGAGAGTAACTTTATTTCTTTATTTTTTTCTTAATAGAATTAAAGGGTAAAAGCGTTAATAAATTTTTTTTAAGATATTTTATAACCGTATAATAAGATCTTTTCGTTAATATTTAAATATAATATTAATATTAAGTTTATTAAGAGTTTTTTGTTTTATAAATATAATTATTAATAATATAATATATATAATAGTTAAAAGAAAAGAATAAAAGTATTTAAATATTTTAATTAAAATTATATTAAGGAATAATTAATTTACCCCGGATTTATAATATTATTATTAGGTTTATATATTATTATTAGGTTTATATATTAAAATTACGAATTTAATAAAATTCTATAATATTATTAATTATATATTATTAAAATAATTAAACCTTAAAAAATATAATATAAAAAGATTAATTTATTCATAGAAAAATTATTAATTTAATCTTATAAAAAGAGTTAATTATTATAAATCTATTAACGTGGTTGTTCACCGAGCCGATCAGGACACCGAGCCGATCACTTTTCTACTACCCCACCACCCTAAAATATAATAAAACTACCACAACACTATCAATTTATAAAAACTA
>QYAP01000720.1:0-23476 GCA_003988905.1 Hymenotorrendiella dingleyae
CGACCGCGAAGTAAAAATCGTGGTAAATCGCGTCCTCCGCGACGACCCTTCCAAAGGCGATATGCACAACCGCCAAGCCATCACCCCTACACGTCTATGGAACGCCATGAAAGATTACGATCTCTGGCCGCTCTACGCGATTGGTCTGGTGGCATATATCCCCATGGCCCCGCCAACCACCTACATCACGCTCACACTCAAAAACCTGGGCTTCAGCACCTTCAACGTGAATCTCCTTACAATCCCCTACTCGGCCGGCCACATCATAATGCTTCTCATCCTCACCTGGCTCTCCGAACGCTACAACGAACGAACCCTAATCTCCATGATCCAACTAATCTGGACGCTCCCCTGCATAATCGCCCTCCGCTTCTGGCCCGGCGCGCTCGTAAGCGCCTGGGGCACATTCGCCCTAACCACCGTCCTCCTCTCCTACCCCTACTGCCACGCCATCCTCGTAGGCTGGACCTCCAAGAACTCCAACAACGTCGGCGCACGCTCCGTCTCCGCCGCCCTCTACAACATGGCCGTCCAACTCGGCAACATCTGCGCGAATTTCGTCTATCGAAACGACGACAAACCGCTTTATCATCGCGGGAATTCCTACTTGTTAGGGATTAATTTGCTCGGTATTGCGGTGTTTTTGTTTACTAAGTGTTATTATATTTGGCGTAATAAACAGAAGGATCGTGTGTGGAATGCCATGACGCCGGAGGAACAGACGGAGTATAAAGCTAGCACGAAACTGAGTGGGAGTCGGAGGAAGGATTTTAGGTTTGCGCATTAGGGTTGGAGGGTAGGGGGAATGGCGTATGGAAGGTGGATTGGTGGAGTGTTTTGTGGGTTTAGATTCGTATACGTCTTGAGGAATTAGAGGAATTAGAGGCTCTGTTTTGTATGCAGAGCTGAGAACAATTGGACTCGCGATACACGTCGAGCTTTTACGTGCTTATCGACTCCTTGATATCCTGTGTCTTTGAAGTCATCCTTGAGATAGAAATCACGCCCCTTAGACAACAGGAACAGGGGTTATCCGTTGAAGGGGAGTGAATTTATTCGCGCTGTAGTTGGTGAAATGGCTTGGAGTCGGGAACTGTGGTGAATGATCAGTCCCTCAACGGATCGTTTCTTTTCGCCAATACCGTAGGTTCACACCAAGAGACCCAAGGAAGGAAATGGAGCGAGATCACGTGGGTAAACTTCAGCTCCTCACCTCACGTGCACAAAATGTCAATATGTATGCAGCTTCCCGGCAAACCAACACTCCAAAATCTCAACCCTTCGTAAACGCTTTTTGCCAACCTCGAAATGCAGCCATCAAGCATAATACTTCTCTCTGGCGTCACCTTCTGAACAGCCGTGGAATCCACCTCATCTCTGTCCACCACTTTGCCCGAGTAGGCACCAGCCACCGATAAAACAAACAACCAACAGACTTCCAACATGTGGCATACTTGTCGCACAAATTTCGAACACGCAATCGCAAATATCACAAAATTCACCATGGGAAAATACGAGGAATTGAAGGAAGGTCCGACTCCTATTAAGCCGGCAGCCCAGGAATTCGCCTACAATGCACTGAAATTCGGCCAAGAACAGGTTACGAATCTCCAAACAATGGTGGCTTCCGAACGAGCTGGACAATTGATGGCTGGTGCTGGCACAGATATTATCAAGAAGGCTGCAGACGTTAGAACGTTTGTGGATGGCTTTCGACGAGAGAAGCAGAGAGAGGTTGTGGAGATGGATATTCCACGACATGTTGGAGCCTGGTTGGAGGATGCTCGGTTGAAGGTGAACGGGCTCAAGGAAAACGATGTTCCAAGAGAGGTGTTCCAGTGGATTCGTGAGCACCCGGATGAAATGAAGACTGCTGGATGGGTGCTAGCGAATGGCGCTTTGGTTGTTGCTGTTACTAATCCGGCGATTGTCTGGGGTCCTGTCGCTGGTATTATGGGCTTTAGCTTAAAGGGTCCAGTTGCTGGTAAGTTGCTCTGTTCAACCATGTACTATAAATAAGTTATAGTTCAGATGAAAGCTGATTATGCGATATTCACAGGTTCTATTGCCGCCGGCATCCAAAGTGGAATGAAAATTGTACCTGCTGGTTCACCTTTCTCTGTGGTTCAAGGAGCGGCGATGGGAGGTCGTGCAATGGGTGCCTTGGATTGGGCTACGCGCAGTGCTATAGCTACAGGCTGGGTAGCAAGCCGACTTGGTGGAGAACAAAACACGACGGTGCAAGTGAAGAGCAAGCTCTGATAAGGGAACTCTGAGTAGTATATGCCAAGGCTCGGCTCGCTCCTACGTAACGGACAAGGTGATGATTCAATCGCCTGATATTATCAATCTCATTCTTGAACTTCTTCATGGCCTTCGAGTCGCTTTCCGCAACTTCTCGGCGGTCGAACTGTTTATGGGCGTATTCTTTACCAGAGAGCTTACTTTTAACTTTCCAGACGATTCCAAATCCGCCCTCGCCGAGCTTTTCCACTTGCTTAAAATGAAGATCCACGCTTTCGGGTAGGTTGGCGTGCATCGAGCCTTTTCCATTCTCTATCCGTGCTGCCTTGGTAAGAACCACCTCTTGGCTTGCGATGAACTTTCTCCTTACATCGGGCAGCATATCTGATGGCAGCGTATTCTCTTTAAAAGGTAAATTGATATCGTAAAGTTCCGCCTTCACAAACAGCTGCATGCTGTCCACAGCACCTATTAATCTAAGCACAGCGTAGGTACGTGGCCGAAGACTCCAAATATCATTGCCGAATCGTTGGAGCAGAGATGTGATCTCGTCGAAATCCATGTCCGTCAGGCTAATCTCTTGGTTAGGCCTTCCCAATGGCAGGCACTTTTCTTGGACTTTATTCCGCAAGAACGAAACAGAAATGTTGTAAAGAAATTAGGCTGGCTGAACAATGTCCTGCATGGATGCTTAGATTTTGCTGCGTTGCGCAGCCTGCAACATGGCCAGCAACAAAGATACATGGAATTTGTTCAACTGAAAAATTCAGTAGACAACGTAACGGAGTTGGCTCAAGCTGCAAATGCTTTAATGATTGCGCATACCGAATCCTGGCAGCAAGCTGCAGATGTGGAGCTGAAGAGCCTTGCTACCTTTAAAGCATTATATTTGTCGACTGTCAGTGGGTCTGGATCGCAGCAGAAAGGTCTTATGGTCGAGTCGTCGCGTCTATCGATAGAGGACACTTCGTCGCCAAATGGCGTCAATCTCGAGTATGCAACATACCGAAATGATGTTGGTGATGACACGGCAGTCTGGCTTAATTGGCGACCTAAAGAGAATGGCAATCCTTCAGCAGCCGCAGCTTATACCGCACGACTCGAACAACTCACTATGCTTTTGATGGCGACCAAGCCTGCTGAGTTCTGCATTCCTGCCTGCTTGGGTTATGCTGTCGTACAAGGAGAGAATGGCGGCATTCGTCCTGCTCTGGTTTTTGAAAGACCATCAGAGATGGGTATCAGTACGCCATTCACTCTCTTACAAGGGATGGTATCTCAGCCGAAGCCATCTTTGACAACTCGCGTAGCGTTAGCTCATCGCATCGCCCGGTGCTTGCTGTACTTACATGCAGTCAATTGGCTGCACAAAGATCTTCGGAGTGCCAATGTGGTGTTGTTCCCGGCAGAGGGGGACGAGATCGATGTTCCAAGTACCTTCGTCATAGGTTTCGATAGCACGCGGCCATCACAATTTAACGAAGCTACAACAGAAGTTCATAGAGCTCCCGAGTTGGAAGTCTACCGTCACCCAGATACACAAGCCGACGGCCCAGCGCTGTCTTATCGCAAATCCTTTGATATATACAGCCTAGGCCTGGTACTTGCAGAAATTGCTCTCTGGAAGCCTATGGTGGCTATTCTAGGTATTGAAGAGGAACTGAAGAAGTATACAAAATCCACGAGGTCTATCCAAGAGCGGTGGCTACATTCCGAGCCGGAATTGCTTCGTTCTGTGCGAGCCGAGGTTGGAGATAAATACGCAGGTGTTATTGAGACTTGCCTCAAAGGCAGGAATGCATTCGGTATCTTACAGCGAGATAAGGAGACCGATGAAGCTACTGGGGTAAACATTCAACGAGAGTTTAATGCTCGGGTGGTCAAAGTACTCGTTGATATTATAATATAGGCAATTTGCGAGATTAGCCAGGAGAGGTGGGATTCAGGGGCATTGTTACTCACTAAGCTTTATGATAATACAATAGTTCGTCGTCGCCGGTGTGGTAGTTCATGCAGGTGCCACGGGTGGCGCGCTCCTCCTTCTGCGACGAAGACCTACCCCAACTTAAAACCAGTATTGCGCACGCCACAACGGTCGCATCGAAACAGCGATATGCTTAAATTGCAGCTCTAAATGTAAGGAATCTTTTGCAATAAACTTTAATTCTGAAACATATAATTTAAATTTATCGGGGGGTAGATGGGTACGACTTTTTGTACAAATCTACCCCCCATTTTAAAACGGGGGGTAGATTTGAATGAAAATCGGAATTCGGGGGGTAGATTTGTATTAAAAAAAGTTTGGGGGGGGTAGATTTGTAAATAACCGTAATACAATCTATCAAACTCAAACTGCTCCTCTGGCATAAGTACCTAGGTATATAATAACGAGGAATACAATAAAGAAAGGTTTCAAATTTCAGCTTAAGCATGCTTTGCTATCACTTCGACGGAATAAGCACCAGACCATCTGATGAGCGTCACAGAAATCTTGAATCAAACATCATATTGACGGCAATGCAGGTGTTAGTGAAGTCGAAAACTTTGGCTAAAAAGGTGTCACCGGTATTGTCACTTTGCTTCCAAGTCCCTCCGGACCTTGTGGCTACACTGCCTTCGCCTTTACTGTAGACACCTTTCTCACCATAGGTAGATATGGCGAATTTCCAATGATACCAGCGTCCTCTGTGATGACTCGACCATTCTCTTGGAACCACCTGATACATTTTTGCAGATCTTCTGAGTTTTCTTTGTAATGTTCTCCGCTTGAATTAGTCCGAGGGTTGTCGCGAGCTGCGAGATTGTGATCAGATGAATCGACGCACCCAGAGTCCCCGACAACCATAAGATTCTGGGTGTGCCGAGTCGTTCCTAATGCTATCACATGCTTATCGACATGGCGAACAAGAAACGCAATATTCTTGCCAACGGTGAGGTCGAAAACCACAAATGGTGCATAACCTCGAACGTCGTGTGCCTCGAAGATTTGGAGATCTTTCCACTCCGGCAGCGTGCATTTGACTTTCAGGTATAGCTTTCGCTGCTCCAGATATGTTACGATGATGGCGATATCTTGGATTTTTAGTCTCGGGACCTTGTTCAGAAGGACCTTGAGATACTTCAAGGTGTAGTGGACGGTGGCTGTATTTCCGCGAGAAGTGCCTTTCATTGCAGAGTATGCATATGAATTTTGAACGTTGATCATTAACGGCCAGATTCTCCCATCGGACGAAGGTCCCATCGGTTCCGCTTTCTGACTTTCCAAGCCTAGGGTATTCAGATCTTTCACAACACTTTCGAGGTCGATTGCTAGCTTGAATTTTCGAGGATTCTTTGTAATCGAGCAATGCTCGGAAGTCTTCATGGCATTCCCGTACATGATGTGATTGGCAAGGTCGAATGCACCGCTAGCCATTTGCAGCTGTTCTGGCTGCTTCCATGCAGGCCAATGAGTTGTTACTGCACGATGGATAAACGACATCTTCGCTTGCACAGCCCAGGGGTTTATGAACGTCTTATCGTTGTCTTTCTGCTTGTCGGAAACAAGTTGAGGGGTGATGTTCGAGTCGATATCCCCAGCTAAGATACACTTTTTGTAGCCTGACCATACCAAGAAAAGCTCGATCTCAAGGGTAGAGGCTGCATCATCGACCGTTACCAGATCGCATCGCTTGACATATGGACTAGCAATCGTATCACTGGCTACTGTGGTGGTGCAAAATAACATGTTAGTCTCTCTCAGAATCCACTGCAAGGCGGATTTTGACAGCGTCTTTATCTTTGCAAAATCTTTCGGAGTACGTGTGCAAAGTGGCTTCTGAAGCAAATTTCCCAAATCCTGATGGAGACTTCCGAGGCTTCGCAAAAACGTATTTTCTGTGGGTAGAAGTCCAAGCATTCTGCAAACCGTGGCCGCACCACTAGTGCTGAAATCATAATATGCTCGTGTTTGTGTACTGATCCTATGACGACGTTGCTCCTTGCTGCGCAACGAGTCTTCCAGTAAGCGAATTGCCTCTAGAGGATCACATTCCAATATTTTGTCGATTTCTGAGTCCTCGCCCCACCATCTAAATACCAGAAATCTCTTCAAGTCGATGATTTCCATCATTTGGTTGCAGTAATCATTTACAGACGCATCTGAAGAGGCAAAGCCACCAACAACATCTCCGGCTAACAGCCGTAATTTTGCGAGACTGGCGAGAGCAGTGGTTTTCCCTGTCCTGGGGCCTCCGGTTATTAAAAGAAGACCCAGGGGGACTTTGGTGCCAAATGATTGAATTTGTTGCTGCTGCAGTGGAGTACAGCTTCCGAGCGCCTCGCTTACGTCTCCCTCCCGAAAGCCCAAGGAAAGAAAGTTGACGTAGTCTAGCGTGTGAAGGCTAGCACCGACGAAAAGGGATCGAAGACTTTCGAAATCGTACATAGAATTCATGGTGCCTTTCCAACTCGTAGAATCGCGATCCAAAATGAGGCTTCTTTCACGTGTAATGCTTGTAAGGGCTTCCAACCGTAAGCGCGCGGCCGTGTCCGATTCAACTAATCGCAGATATACATTCTGGATAGGTGCATCGCTGCTCCAGGCATAGACTACCTTGACAGAGGATTGATTGAAGCCTTCGGTAAACCGGACGGATAGCAAGTGCGTGCCTATGTGTCTGATGTCTTCGGAGCACACCACACATGACTCCAGACCTCCAAAGTCCTCTGAAATCTCTCCGTTCTTGTACTTTTCAAAACTGAGGAATACACTGGTGTTGTGTTTGAACAACTTGGAAGCTGCGGCTACCTCAGCCAAGTCAATGCTGACATAGCATGAATTTTTGCTCTTGGGGTCCTTGATCCATGTTGAAGGGATTGGTATGTTTCGCAGCTGTTTTATGAACTTGAAAGTAAAGGTGGTATCCATTCCTTGGCAAATTCCAGTCGCCACCAGAAAGTGGTCCCAATTATCAAACATGGTGGAAGGCGGTTTCAAGATGCTCGATTTTCTTTTCGACTCCAGACATGTACGTGGAGTCGTATTGGAACTTATCAAACCCGGTGGGACTCCATGTCATACTTGAAATGAATTAACCAAAAGTTAATAGACAGGGGGTTTCGTCACTTACTTTACTATTCCATCGGTGTTGAAGTGATCATATGTATACCCCTGGCCATTTTTTGTGAATTCCTTGCCCATAGCAATCAAATCCAAAAGTATTGACTCCGAGTATGGGAGATACAACGTCCATTTTGACGCACGAACACAAGCAGGCATGTTTGCTGAAGCAGCTTTGGCATTTGAACCGTTCGGCGAGAACGGCCGCAAGAATCCCGACACCCAAGGACGCTCCTCTCCACTTGTAGTCCATCGGACAGCAATGAGTTCTTCTCCTGTAGGAAAATCGATTGAAATGTCCTCCTCGCGTTGTAGATCTACTAGATCCGCGACCGGAATTCTCTTAAATTGTAACGATCCAACACCTGCCCAAAAACGAAACTCCCAAGTATGAATGACGTTTTCGATGGGAACATAACCTGTGTTGCCCTGGACTTTGATTAAGAAGCCCGTGTATGAACGCCTTTGGTGAGGCCTTCCGCAGAGAAATTGAACTGCTACCTCGTCTGGCCTCCTCTTCTCGCTTGACTTTATCTTCTCATCTGTCTCATCTGGAGTTATCTTTTCGGAAGCTGATTGACCAAAAGTTCCTGTTCCATAGACACTTGTGGTATTTCCCTGGGTTGCAACAAGAATGCCGGTAGCTCTATCTATCTTTCGCCCCTTGACCCGCTGTTTCCCCTTGACCCGCTCTTTCTCCTCGATCCGCCCAAGCATTTCGGCGTAAAAGATTTCCGAGAGCGTATCCCGCGCATTATTGGAAGGTTGAATATTGTCAACAAGGATGAATCCATCTTCTTCGCGTGACAAGAGGGCTGATGACTACGTGGAATTAGCACATGAGGTTTTTGTAAATCGAAAAAGGCACACTACTGCATTCGGCCCGCTCTCGCCTTCACCTGATGTCGACTTCATGGTCGGGATTTGCTTGGAATTCGCCTTCGCGCCTTAGGACCACAGTCGCATTTGATAGCAGAATTGATCTTGTTGGAGGTCTGGTTCAGTGTGCGTATTCGTGACTGCTGAGGAGGAAGCTATCGAGGCTTTGCGAGGGCTAATATACCCCGCATCAGCACGGACCAAGCGCTAGCTGTTGAGCTAGCAGGCGCAATCCGATGTCGGAAATCGGCTCGCCTTGAATGGAAAAGAGGACGACGACGGAAGCAACAAATCTGCTTGTTTTTGAAACGAACACGTCCGTCGGATGAGGAGCAGGGAATGGAAGTAAGGCAGCACCGTGAAAATTCGTCGTTCGGAGCACAGATCTCAGGCCACTTGAGACATCTGGGAGTATTCGAAGATGTTAAACCCTGCTGAAAATGAGGAAGTTCTTGTGGTCGAGGACGAATCGAAGATCATCGTTATTTCCGGTGACAAGGATGGAGACGAAAATTTGGAAGGGTCAGAGAGAGTGAATATGGATGGAGCTATTCAGATACTCGAGCGCTTGAGAGCCTATGAGTTGCAGCGAGGTTCAGTTGAGAACCGTCGGATTTTGGAAAAGCCTACCACAGAGCTTCAAGGTCCTAAGTGCCCATGAACCAACGTCGAGAGGCATTCGTAGATTCAAAAGTCCGGGAGTAGCCTCATTATATCAACCTTGATAAGCCTTGATATGTTCTATAAATATTTTAGCCCATTGAGAACATCGCCGAGATTAGAATGTAAGATCTTACTTGGGGATTCAGGCAGTATCTTCATATTCAAATCTGACAGTATCCAGGATATAAAAAGCCAGCAAAATTGACCGTTGGTGACTATGAACGCCACAGGAAAAAGTACATAGACCATGGGTCACATAAATTACAAGCACATCCAACACCAGCCAGAACGGCAGATCATCGGCCGCACCGCTGCTCTCCAAAGAAAGAATTCCAAGCAATGTAGACCGATTCAGCCAGATCTGACACGACCAAATTGATCCTCGTATATGTTTGTACCAACAGGTACAATGAAATGGTCGCTAACGCGTTTCTTGCACTCGAAGCCTGGGGTTTTCTTTTCCGCCATAAAAGCACGGCCATCCCAAATATCTTCCATTTCCTCTCTGAACGCGCTTTTTGGTTGGCCATTCTTGATTCGAAGCTTTTCAAAGTAGACGTAAGCTGCGTAGAAGACCGCGCTTTGATTGCCACCGTGTGGACCATTCTTAGCCATGAATGCGTTCACCTGAGCGCTTGTGATATTTCTGCCATCGTGATACATCTTTGCAAGTTCCTTCACAAAGCTGGCCTTGATAACGTTGGGTTTTGCCAGATGGTCGCGTATCTTCCTTCGAGCGGAATCGCAGGTATCGTAGACTTCGACCTCATGTATATCTTCGTCCTCCAGGGTGATCGCCGAGACGTCGTATTTGTCCTCGTCCTCCTTCTTGACTTTCTTCTTGGGGGCTTTGATGCCATTCAACTGCCGATGCTTGAAGAATGCGAACGCGTTTTGATAAACCGACGAGTTGGCACCTTTCATCGGCCCATTTTGCTTCATGAAGGAACCGTATGAGCCGGCTGTGGCACCAATCGCCTTCTGGAATTCGCCCACTTTCATTTCACCCGTCTCCATGAATGCTCGGATCTTGGTTCGCACAGCATTGCAATTGATGTTAACGCGCTGGCATATGTCGTCGTCGATATCAACTTCGGCTTTGCGTTTCTTGCTTGCCGGAGCCTAGAATTGTCAGGAACAGCTTGATTGGATACAGAGCAATAAATACCGGCTTTTCAGTTACGCTGGGTGAGGGTGCTGCAATCGTTGCGTTGCTACTGATGGCGCCCAGAGGCTGCCTAGAAGCGGCGGTGGTAGCATTTTTGGGAGGCATCTTGACAGAGCGTTCCTGTGCGATGGTGTTGATGGCAAAAGGGGTTGAAGAAGACGTGACGCGACGTGGGGGTTGGGACCAACAACATCGCGCCCTGTGCGCTGAATCACATGAAAATCGTTTCCTGTCCCTCGATTTGGGAGCGTGGCACGCTTAGGTACCTTAGGCCGACTACCTAAATACTAGGTAGCTGGGCCGGAAGATAGTCGTGCTCCTGCGTAAGTATTTAGTTAACGTTTGCTATGAAATGAAAGAGTTCAATTTGCACTGTGCGCTTGTTTTGCCGGGTTTATAGCAAAATTCTTTGAATTACCATGACGAAGACCACGGGAAATAATTCAAGCAATTTTCAATTACTCTAATAGTGAGGATTTCAACAAATCGAATCGCATCAAATCGAATGCTGAGCAATTTCAATTCGCATTCAAATCGTAGCCACTAAATTTAGGACTCGATTTGTCACTTTACCCGAATCGCGAGTAAATTTGTGAGTTTTGTAGTAGTGAGATTTGAATTTTATTTATGACAGTTTCATCGGTCGGAAAGATTCTTCGTGTAATTAAATGGCTTGGAAGCAGTATTAGTATGTTGGAGTATTCCAAGGTGGTTAAATAATTAGTCGGAGAGTATATCGCGGGCGAAAAGGGGGGCGGCTCGCTTAAGGTTCGTAGCCGAGAAACTCTCCTCAACGCATGAGGCTCTGCGACGTCATAGTATCTATTAAACACAGCTAAGTACCCATATTATAATGTCTACTAGAAGCATATCCAAGAGATTTGCAGCTCAAGTACAGACTTCCTGTTCTTCATGGTGTTCTTTTCATTGAGCGTTCTGGCTCCTCTTTCTCCATCATCATTATGGGCGATTTTCACCAAAGCGTTCGCAAAATCAACGCTTGAAGAGGGAAGCTAATTCAGCCGTGCAATGAAAGAAGATTCTCAGCATATCAGATAATCTCGAATTGAAAACCTGTGACAAAGTTACGAGGGGATTTCATGTTGCATTTGTAAGTACGGTAGCAGTGTTGAGTGTTAAATATAGAAGCCGAGTGCTAAATACAACATCGAGGTACGAAATGAGCAAAGTAAAAACTACCCTTCGCGAATAAAACGTCGCGATCATCTGTTAAACCTTCAAATGCGTGCAAATGGGGGTTAAATTTCTGTTACATTCAAGAGAAGTGTTACCTGCAGACGATACAAGCACAGCCTACAACGATAAGGTACCACACCTACCACAAAGTCACAATTAAATCTTTAGGCGCCCGTTTCTCGAGGGTCACTCACATTCTAGCTCACAAAATGGAAGCTGCAATGGTTGCAAATGCTAAGACAAGACCTCAGCCCGTGCGATCTTTTTCCCAATTGGTGCGGTAAGCTATTTTGGGGCCYCCAAAGTTGGGGGCTGTCGTGACTCGCGAGTCCTCGAATGATACGTTGATGTTTTGTGCAAGAGTTGGGGGCTTACCCCGGATGTGGGCTGAGCCATCGCAGCGCCCCCAAAGCATACACAATAGCTTCAGCTGGTACTTCGTGGTGAAGCTTGGTACACTTAAGCAACTCCACATAAAATAACCGCACTTAAAGGTTAAAGTTTCCTGGTGGCCTCTTCGGCGGCCTTTTAATTTCAAAAATATAATTTTTAATATCGCGGTTTCAGAAAGCTGTCGCAATAATGGCAAGTGTCTACGCTCGGGTAGTTGAAAATGATCCCATTGGCGAAGAGGTACGCCCCTTGGCAGAGTACGTCTCCTATCCGGGCATTAGATTACACAACTGATTCAGCTGCAGATCCCAGGCTTCGAGTCACAGAAAACCTGTCACAACTACAATTGTGGACGAGAAAAGCTCGGCTCATTCTCGACAATGGAGCGGCAGCAGTGATACTACAGCTTCACAACATGATGACGGCCAAGAGATAAAAAATGCACCTTACAATCTATTCAAATGTTCCCAAACTGGATCGTGGCTCTACGAGGTAGTTTCACTTGCCATTGGAATTATCGCTGTTGGTGCTATTATTGCTCTCCTTGCGACATTTGGCGATTCGTCTCTACCGAAATGGCCGCTCAGCATAACCTTGAATACTCTCATCGCCCTTTTAGCTGCTGTCGCCAATACTGCATTGGCCGTCCCTATATCCAGCGGCTTGAGCCAGTTAAAATGGGTACGGTTCAAGAGAAATTCGGCTCCTCTTGGTGATATGGAGTTGTTTGACGATGCGAGCCGTGGATCATGGGGTGCTGTGAGACTTTTAGGGAAAGGCCGTGGGGGGTAAGTTGAACAACCGGTTGGCAAGTCTTTGCTAACAAAATTGATAGACCAGTGGGCTCTTTCGGTGCGGTCATTACTATTATGGCGCTCGTCTTGGGTCCTTTCTCACAACAAGTTGCGACTTATCCAACGCGGAGTGTTGAATCTCCTACTGCACCTACCATTCCAACTGCTATTAATTATACCGGCGTATTGCCAGGTGATAGCTCTTCAAGTACGTCAAGAACATCACTAAATTTGACTTTGACTGACATTCGAAGATGGATTTGTGCCGATTCTACCGATGAAGGCCGCTGTTTACAATGGCCTATTTGCAGAATCCGGTCCTGCGCTTCCAACGCCATCCTGCGAAACAGGAAATTGTACTTGGCCGCTTTTCACCAGCTTGGCTGTGTGCAGTAGTTGCATCGATCTTACACCCTTCATGACTCGTTATTGTAATGAGAGCTCGTCGACAGGCGACTTCTCTACCTGTGGTTGGCAAGTCCCGCAAGGCGCAAAACTCAACAACAGCAAAGACGTTTTCAGCATGACAAGCTTCATCCCAAGTATGAATGGTGATATGCCATATACTGATATCATCAAGTTGGTATTCATGGGCACGGAAGCACAAAGCGGGAAACCAGAGAACTACAACCCCTGGGCAACGCAATGCACGCTCGAATATTGTGCTCAAACCATCAGCTCCCAAGTTATCAATGGAAAACTGAGTGAGAATGTAACTTCTGAAATCCACAACTCGAGCGTAGTAGACGCTACCAAAAGCCAAGGGCAAACACCAATTACGCTCACAACGGGAAATTCCAGCGTCTTCATTAGCGAGCCCGCGATGCTCGGCATCCAGTCCTGGTTTTCCACTATTTTTTCCAACGGGAGCGCTTCCAGAAACTCCAGCTTTGATCACATCGATCAAGACGCTCTCGTGGTCGTCAACTTGACAGTCGGAATCTCTTCTGGGACGACCTATTTTGATACCGATGTCGTGCAGACCTTTTACTGGGACTACTACGAATACGCCGACGGAATACACTCTGCCATCAGCGACCTCGCCACCGCTATGACGGTCGCCTTCCGCTCTTTCAATGGCGCCATCCCCGTCAGCGGCGTTGCTACAACGCTCGAGACGTACGTTAAGATCCGCTGGGCTTGGATCACGCTTCCGCTATTCGTAGTCCTCGGTACAGCGACGTTTCTTCTTCTAACGATCCTTTACAGTCGACGGAGTAACGCGGAACTCTGGAAGGGAAGCGCGCTTGCTTTGTTATTTTATGGCCTCGATAATTCGACGAAGATCCAGTTTTGTACTGCGTCGTCGTTTGAGGAGAAGAAGAGGTTGATGAAAGATACGAGGGTGAAGTTGGATGAGGATCGGAGTTTTGGGAGTGTGTTTCATTCGTGATATCTATTGGACTTTGCTGGTATAATGGTTTGAGATGGAACGGGTTTCTCATCCTATTTTTACTCATTCCACTTTCTTTTTTTGTTCTTATAATTTATTGATTGTTTTCAATTGCAGTATATTTAGTCAAGATAGAAGCTAGAACTTAGAAGAGCCTTCATATTTATCATCCGAAATAGGAATGAAAGAGTGACTTGATATACAATGAAACTAATGAAAGTAATGTTGATACAACAAAGCCAATATAGTCCTCAGCAATGCTCAGTGAATTTCCCATCGTGACGACCGCATCTTAGTCCCAAAAAGAAAAAGCACACCAATTTACTCCACGATGCAATCGAAGCACCTGCCAACATTCGAAAACACCCCTCAATTAGGGCAAGGACCACCCTCAGAGTAAGAGCTAAGAGCATTAGAACCTCCATTGCTATTCGTAGCCTTTATGCACTCATTAAGCGCAATACTATCCACACCAGCAGCGCATCCCTGAAAGGTGGTGGCGCCAGCACAGGCTTGGCGAGAGTAGGCTGTCAACTGTTGCAGAGCTCCGCCGTGGGTGGTCATCTTGAAAGATTGGAATCCGGAGGTGTATGCGCAGGTGTTGTCATAGACGTTACGACTCGAAGAGTCGCCGGTGCAATCGTCGTTTTTGTACATGGTGACGACGTATGCCTGAGAGGCGCTGAAGAGGGTTGCAGCGGCGAGGAAAATGGTGAAGGTCTTCATGGTGATTGAGGGTTGTTTTTGTGAAATTTGGTGGGCGAGAGATGGCTGGGAGGTGGGTTGAGGGAATCGGTTGTCGGGATTCTCGTTGCTGCTGATGAAGAGGGGTTGCGTTGAGGTGTTGAAGTGTTGCGTAGTTGTGAGGATGTGGTGTTTTGTTGATGAGGAGTTTAATTTGAAAGTATTGCTTGCTTGTGAGGATGTTGTTTTCTGCTGTTTTCTGTGGTTCAGAAGATCATATCTTCCACCCTTATATAGCTATAATAAATACATAGAAACTCCTCTAATCTTAGAATAAGGTGGTGGCAGTATCCCTTGTGGAGAGGCAGTGAATCTCAACTGGGTAGCCTAGTCCAACGATTGTCTGATTCCAAATAATGTCTGACTTGGTTTTCCTTGCGGTAATATTGTGATATCATAATTAGCGACACAATTGTATTGGGAATGCAAATCCTTAAGGCGCAGTTGGAATAAACTGCCTAGGCAGTGCTATGATATGTTTCTGTTTGAATATCAAGGGACAGCGAACAGAGAAGGACACATAAATAGAAACTCGTGTTTGACATTGAATAGACGCAAGCAAGTAGCCCTTGTAAAATAGCTGAGACTGAAGAGTACTCCATTCGTTGATCTCTGTTATGCTGGCTTCAATTGTTTTTGTCCACTTTAATAGCATACAAGCCCGTGAACTAACGAAAGCGGTGGATGAGAATTGTATACGCACCCCTGCGACTTATGCTACCCACTCTACAACGAATATATGTATTCAGAAGTATATCCAGGTGGGCTTTGGTAGCTATTGAAATATCGCACTAAACAGAAACCTATGTATTACCGTACATCTCATGAAAACGCTCGTTATTCCCTCCCAAGAGCCTAATTAAAGTTGCGTTATATATCTTAATCAGCCTAACCATCCTAATTTCTCCACAGATCAGTAAACTCTGAGTAAGCGCAGGAAAATCTCGAAACATGCTTTGCGAGGTAATACCTAGTTGAGTGGCAGTAAAAGTTCAGCTCTTCATTCCTCCGACCTCGTCTATTTTCGACAAGGGTTTTTACATCAGCCGCTTCTCATCACGAGGATTTTCGTAAGTCGTACAAGGCAGTGCTGTGTTCGCTTGTTTTTAGTTGAAACTAAGGCTTAGTGAGATGATGCGTACTGGCATTTTTATGATGAAGGATGCTGGGTGGATTGGTAGCTGGATCAAGCTTGGATGGGGAATGCTGGTGGTTTGATTGTTGCTGCTGTAATGTTGCAATTTCCTTGTAATACCTCCATAAAAAGGAAACTTACAATCCTTCTTTACCTCGCTTAATATTATTTGTTTGGAATGGTGTCGATGGGAATGGTGGTGCTACGCACGGGCCACTTAGTGGCACGTGCATTCGAGTATAACCTCTCTTCGTTCGTAGACCTCTTCGCTCTTCAGACATAATATATACCACAATCATACGACGTACGTACGCTGTTTCACCACAACTGTGATACCAACATTATTACTGTACATCTACCTTACATTCCATGGGCCTTGATTAGGTGACATAAGCACTACTCAACAATGACCTTTTTTGTCGTTTCGTTAGAGTGAGTTGTTACGAAGTGACCAGTTATCGTTGATTAGTTTGCCACAAGAGAATAGTAGGACGCTGATAGTGAAGTTATTTGTATTCCATTAAACTCGTGCATTGCCACCCTAATAGGTAGAATAATTATTTGGAATAGCTATTGTTATTGAGAAACCATCGCGAGCAAAAGGTCAGATTGAAAGTAAGCCGGTGATATAACCGAAAGTTCGTTCGATATCAACTGTCCGCCCGAAGCTCAATACCTTGCAAGTTGCCTTCGGCTCTCCAGGCCTCAATATGCGCAACAAAATCTTCAATGCCTAACCCCCATAAACCAGAGCGGGCCATTTTCATCTGTTCTTCCGGTGGGGTGTTATCAAGTCCACCCTCGAGATTGAAATAGCTCGGCGTACAACCGATAATGGCAGCCATAGGCGCAGATCGTACCAGAATTTGCATACCCCAATCCTCAGCTGCGGTAGTAGTTGGGGCCACGGCAAATGGTTTCCCAGCAGCATTGCGTTTGGCTTCCGTGAGGATATAGGCCACGTGCTTGGCAAGACTGTCGACGTTGAATAGGAAGTTCCCACTGGTAGAGGCCTGCCAAGGGCCGGAGAGGAAGAGATTTGGGAATTGATGGTCCAGCACGCCATGCAGAGTCTTGGGGCCGTCGCGAGCCCATTCTGAGCTCATGGAAACGCCGCCACGGCCGGTGATAGTCAAGTTGGCTTTTTCGGCTGGCGTGCCTGCATAGGGGGGTCGAAATCCAGTTGCAAAGATAACCATGTCGACGGGGTACGAATGATCGCCTACGACGATCGAGTCGGCAGTCAAGCGGTCGGGTCCTCGACCTTCGGTGTCGATGAGCGTGACATTTTCGGAATTGAAGGCCTGTAGATATTCATCGTGGAAACAGGGTCTTTTGCACCACGTAGGATACCATGGTTTTAGCTTCTCAGCCACGGCTGTATCTTTCACCACGGCATCAACCCGTGCCCTCACTTGATTTTGTCGCGGTAGATCCAAGGCGTGGAGAGTCTGCACGTATTCTGGCAGCTCCTCCATCGACTTTGGCCCGACCGGGTTCCCAGCAATGGGCAACATCACTGCGCGAGTCCATTGGTCGTCGACCAGATTTTCCGCTGGTGGTGTTCCGCTGGTGAAATGCTGGTGGAAGTTCCGCAGACGTTCCCGCTGCCATCCCGAGCCGGTCGCGACTTCCCGACGGAACACTTCCGGGTCTGTGGCTCGCTGTCCCCGAACATCCACGGACGCTGGCGTTCTTTGAACGACATACACATGCTTTGCCCACCGCGCAAGATGAGGCACGATTTGCACTCCCGATGCGCCCGTTCCGATGATGGCGACGCGTTTCTCTTTGAGCTTCGCGAGAGATGGGTCTTGAGGTGAGCCGCCGGTGAGGTCATATTGCCAACGCGATGAGTGGAAGACATGGCCCTGATAATCGGAAATGCCGGGCACACCAGGTAACTTTGGCCAGCTCAGCACGCCGTTGACTGTAGCTACAAATTGGGAGCGAACGTTCACGGTTTGCGGTGCGGTTCTAGGTCGTCGCTGGACGAGCTCGGCCTGCCATTCCTTGGTGGTCTCGTCCCAGACGAGCCTCTCTGCTTTGGTGCAGAATACAGCGCTGTTGGCAAGATTCCATTTCTCGGCGACGAGATTCGCGTAGTTGCGGATTTCTTCTCCCGATGCGTATTTGTGCTTTGGGATGTAACCCGTCTCTTCCAGCAACGGCAAGTAGCAATAGCTCTCGATATCGCACATCAGTCCTGGGTATCTAGATCGCACATCAATCAGTATTGCGCGAGTAAGGTACGGTCGTATAATATATTAATAGTTATGTACCGGTTGTAGTACCAAGTGCCACCAAAGCCACCTGCCGTGTCGATGATACGGATATCTTCTGGTCGTATACCTGCCTCCACCAGCCGTACGGCATATAAAAGCCCGCCAAAGCCAGCACCAAGGATGAGTATCTCGCACCGATTGTCATTAAACTTGGATTGGACATCTTCGACAGTCGAGGCCTTGACCCATGGATCCGCTTGAAAGGACTGGAATTCGTCCGAGGAAGAGATATCAATAAACTGCTCGACGCCATCCGCGCGAAGCCGTTTTGCTCGCTCCTCTCCATAGCGATGCATCACCTCAAACCCATCGTCGTCATAAAGCTGGGTGCCGAACATAGTGCTGGCTACGGCGGCGGGATTGTTTGGTTCTGACATTGATCTTGGAGCGCAGGCTAGAAGAAAGTGCATGAAAAGCGAGAGGGGATGAGTGACTGCTGAATTATTTGGAGGAGCAGTCCTGCCTGAAGGTGGCAACGGTCGATTGAGAGTAGATTCAGGATGCGTGAGTGAATTGCGTGCACAGGGAAGTGCAGGGCGAAGTGGGGATGAGATGTACGGACCAATGTGGAATAGGCTAGTCCGAGCTAGGTCAGCATGCAGGTTGGTTGGTTGGTTGGCAGGTCGTAAGCGATAAACCTGAGAGGGAAGGCCATGATATCTTTCCCCGTCAAGTAATAGGCTGGCGATAAAGTAACTTCGTATCTAAGAGTCTAAATAGATAATGTTTTCCTGATTCTTAGCTAGCTCTTCGGTTAATACTAAGTTCTTTTATGAACAGAAAAGAGAAATCAAACGAGATCGAACGTTATTTAGAAGAGAACTCACTTCCAATCAAAACAACGGGACAATGAAGTGCAATGCGACAGAGCGCTATTTGATAAGCCAGAACGATTAGAGACTAGAACTGTCTATGTCGAAGCGAGGCTTAGCGAATGTCAAAAGGGGGCGGCAGCCGGCAGATGTCCGGGAAATGTCTGGGTCGTGGGGACGGTGCGAAGAAAACACAAGCAATCCAAAACTGCGCATACAAGGATAGTTTTCCTTTATTAGATGTGGGGCGACGATTATCCGCTATGTGACCAATAAAAATTCGTTGAATATCATAAAAAGAGAAGTTGGGCCGGGGGGGGGGGGGGGGTGTCCCTTAATCAATGAAGGTAGGGAAACAGGATCACTATGGAGAACTTCTGCTTGTAAGGGTGTATTCATTGTGAACGCTTGATTACCATTAAGTCAATAAGACCCGCTTTGCTGAAGTGCATACTACCCAATTCCTTGGTCCTCCCACAGAAAAAAAGTCCCACCATGCTTGGTCAGGACTTGAACAACTCGAAAAATCCCACGAAACATGAAGAAGGCTAGGTTGGGTAGAAAGGGTTTACAGAAGATTCCTATCAAGATACCGTAACCCACCCGTTGAAGATTGAGATCCGGAAGAGAGCAGACTCCTCTTGGACAAAACAATCCCGCCAGTACCCTCACGGTTCTGCCATAACCACATCTCCCAATTACACACCTTCACCATTCTGTGCATCCTTATCCTCATTAGTCGGCATTAGCCAAGGTGGTTCCTGATCCTCATCCGCCAAAATCAACCAAGCAAACTCAGCATAATAATCAATAATATCACGTCGATGGCCCGCCTCATTAAAACGACTCGCAGTCACCAAACTCGCCGTCGCCATGGCCTTCAAATCTTTCTTCGTCATCCACCACAGGTTTATCGGTAGCAGATCTTGTCGTGTGGTTCCTTTACCATCGCGGGAATCGTCGGCGCGTTGTGCTGTTTTCCAGAGAACCTGAGCGCGTCGGAGATAGAGGATCTGCAGCATTCCGGCGGCGCGAGAGCTGATTCTGTCTTCGGGCATGAAGGGGAGCGTTTTTGATATGGCCGTGTTGATGTCGTCCCATATTGTGCTTTCCGAGAGGCCCGGGTTGTGGAGATCGTTTCCGTAGAGGATTTGGAGAATCCGGGCGCGGAGGTAGTAGGCGAAGATTTCGGATGGGTACATCTGTGGTGAATTTTTTGATTAGTAGAACTTCTTTAGGTGGTTCTTGGAAGTACAGTAGTGAATGTATCTTCTCAAATCCCCATATTGATTTGGTGGTTCCGAGAAGTTTCGGTTATACATACCTCGAGAAGTGCAGTCAAAGTTTGAATCCCTTGATGAAGCCAAACCGAATCCAAGTCGCTCACGCATTGTGCATAAACAAGCTTCATCTCCTTTCGCAAATACCGCAAGGGTTGAATACACTCGGGTATCGCAACTCTAAAAGGACACGAAGCGTTGACATCAATAATCCCGCTATTCGGCGCGGATGAAAAATCATCAGGATCATAGAGCAGCCGCAAGAACTCCATGTCGCTAGATGTGAACTTTATCGGTCGGATTATTTGCGCCTTTTGTAATTGATCGCTAGACGATGCCAGGATCTGGAGAAGTTCTTCTGCGTGCGCTTTCTGTCCTTCGGTTTCTCGCCGCATGTCGAGCACTACTTCTTTGCTTTTGTCGATTCTGGCAATTATCTCGGCGATTTCATGGCGAAAGCGACTTGACATTCGAAGATAGATCGCCTTGGCGCTTTCTTGGAAGGGTGGCTGTGTTGAGGGTTTTGGGTCCATTGCGAATGGTCCTTGGCTGTACGCCATCTTTTCTGGGTTGAGAATTTGTTGGAGAAGGTGTGTTGTTAAACTTGCGGTCGTTGTGGTGTCAGATGCTCGTCGTGAAGGTGTTGTCGAGGTCAGGTTTCGATCTCCCTTCAACATTTTGTGTGTGAAAGCTCCGAAGCAAGACGGCTTGTCGGGCCAACTCGTTCATACACTTTGGCGTTTGGAAATCTAGGTGAATGGAATTTCGCGCTTGGTAGCCTTGTTGAGTGTCGACCGAAGAGGCTTCGGTTGATATTTTCGCGTAGTTTATTTCATCTTTTTCGCGCTGAACTGGTGCCATCGGTGCGCACTTGTGGAAATCGAACTTGAGTAGCACTACACTCGAAAGATTTCTTTGGTAGAGTTCGTCAAGTGCTGCAGGAAGGATACTTCACAGAGGATAAAAGCCGACACAGAACCTGGATTTGAAGTACTGTAAGTCAAAATTTTGGTTTGTTGTTGAGCTGTAAAAACTTCACCTTTGTCATTCCGAGAGCTGCTATTCTAGATTTTGTTTTCCGATTTAGATTACTGTAGAGCCGTTTTGAAGTCGTCACACATTTAATTAGTGAGAAGTTTAAAGATTAAGCGCTAGGCCATATCCAATAAATTTTCAGCTCCAACAAATGTCTCGCATCGTTCAAAACCTAGATCCCCGCGAAGTCTCTTCAAAAGCCACAAACTTACCATTGGTGATGTAAACGTGCCTGAGGCAGAAGGGGGTTATTAGTCATTATTGGAACGGTTATAATTATTCTATTTGCTAGCTAGCTATTTTTTATTATATAATATAATTTCATTTAAGCTAATAATACTATAAATTTCGTATTTTCTGATAATCTATATAGAGAGAGAAAATATTCAAATATTCGAGAATAAATTTAAATTAAAAAAATAAAGAGAAATTTCAACGATATTATAAAAGATATTTTAAAATATAAAAGTCCATTTATATTAAGAATTTCAAACAATAATAAAATAATGAAAAGATAAATAAAAGAATTATTTCAAATAACGAAATTCGAATTATAATTATATAAAATTTATGATTAATATAACCTTAATTTGATTCTAAAAATTTTATTTTAAATTATTATTTTTAAATATACTATTAAATTAAAAATTAATATTTCTAAATTTAAATTATAAATAGATAAATCCTTGATTTTATTTCGAATTTCTAATATTTAAGATTCTATAAGAGCTTTTATAAACGAGAAAATAAATCGATTATATATATATATTTATATTAAAGTATAATTTAATTTTAATAAATCATTAAAATAAAAGATTTTTTTAGAAAAAATAAGAATATAAAATTAGAATTATTAAATAATATTTCGAATTTAGAAGTTAAATAAACTAAATTAAATATAATTATTATAATAAATTTTTCGAATAAATAAATTCTATTTTTTTCTGTTATAATTATCGATTAATATTGAGAAGATTTGAGGTTCTTGGAGACGCTACGGTCGATAATAATGGTGGTAGAGGTGATCAATTGAGGTCTAAGTCCGTGCCCCACTCCTGAATAGTGGCGACAACGTCTATATGGTTCGTAGAGGCCCCACAGGCCCACATGAAGTCTAATCGTCTAATCGATACGTACAAGCCAAGATAGGGTAGATCTTGACAAATATAATCTTTAATTTATTCTAAAAATAGAAGAATATATTATTATATATTAATAATTATTTTTAGATTTTTTAAATATAATATCCTTTTCTTAAATTATTAATAATATCTTATATTCGAAATAAATTTCATTTATATAACCTATAATTATTAATATATAATTAATATTAATATTATTATTTAAAATAATAGATTAGAATATTAGATAATATTCGAATTTTAAGGAGATATATAAAAACTTTAAAGAAAATTATATTATAATTATTAAGGAATGATATAAATAATTTAAATTAATATAAGAAATATAAGATATTATAATTAATATCATTAAAATTAAAAGAGTTTTAATAGTATTTATTTAAAATAATATTAAAAATTAAATAAGAAATATTAAAGAAATTTTTATATTATTTAATAATGTTATAATTATAAATATATAATTAATATAATTTAAGATATTTTTTTTAAGAAATTTCTATAAAAATAAATTAAAAGATTTTTCTTATAGGAATTACTAGATTTATTTATATAAAAATAAGATAAAGATTTATATAATTATTATTAATAAGGATATTTATATAAAGATTTATAAATAATAAATTAAAAGTTAATATTAAAACGAAGATATTTATAAAGATTAAATTATCATTTAAGGAATTATTTAATATAATTATTTAAATAAAAAAATATTTGGAAATAAAATCTAATAATTATATAAAAAAAAAAATAAAGAAATAATTAAGAAATTAGAGAATTTATAATAATCATAACTAAATATTATTTCAATTCTTTAATAATTATATTAAATTCTTTAATAATTATATTAAATTCTTTAATAATTATATTAAATTCTTTAATAAATATCACTACTTTAAAATTCTTTAATAAATATTACTACTTTAAAATTCTTTATTATAATATTAATAATTATAATTCTAAATTATTTTTATAATTTAATTATATTAAATTCTAGAATATTAATAATAATAGCCTTATAATTAATAATATAAATCTAATATTATTCGTTTTAATTATAATTTAGTATTATAATATCTTAGTTAAATTCTAAAAGCTTTAATTCTAGATTTAACTCTGTCGGTATAAACCGTCCTTACAGGGAGAGTATATCGAGCTGCGTCAGCTGCTAGTGTACGACCGGCTTACAGGAGTTCGTACAGCTAGTAGATATC